>CAJPEX010001880.1:13927-41229 GCA_905338405.1 Notodromas monacha
TATCATACGCATTTCTGCATTATAATCAATCCTATCCAGGCATAACTTGAGTTACGCCTGGATAAATACCTAGCTGTAACTAGAGGGCGTTTTGAAATGCCTATAAGGTATGCATTAACTAAAATCCCGAGTAGGCGTAACATAGAGAGGTTTGAAATGCGTAGCATTTTTGGCTAGAAATGCATATAAAATGCATTTTGAAACGCCCAAATTATTTGCAGGGTATAGCACTATGGTATAAATTTTTCCTGAATTTTTAGTTGAACATGCTTTCGCCTGTCTTTCTCAAATTTTAAAGTGCATATTGATAACACAATGAAATAAAAAAAATATTAAAGTTCGCTTCCAAAAAAGCCAATGAAATTTTGTAGAGATTTTTCCTGCTTGAAAAAAACCATGCCTGTCAGAGAGATGGGATTGCTCTTGGAAAACTCTTATAAATTACAGCTTAAGACTGAGATACTGAGAGGTTTTTCGTTTCTTTTCTTTTTTTAAATAAGATGTATCACCTTGAAAGAGATATCCATGAGACCTGATTTTTGTTGGGATTCGAAAAAATGAGGATGAGATGAAACTTCAGACAAATCCGTAAACCTTCTCTGCTGCTACTGAGTTTCAACTCCGGATACTGCGAGACTTAAATCTGGGGAAAAATTCCTGACATTTCATCTGTTGGTTCAGAATCGCTTTAATGTTCTGGTGTGAGATACGGAGATTAAAAACTAATATGCTCTCCAGTCATCAGGGATATGAACTTGTTTTTTATAAGATGCATTGAGTCGTCTTGGGGTTCCTGGCGCCCTCAGAAACAGTAACCAGGCTCCAGAGCAGGATATACTTGCAATTTATACTTCCTTGTATTCGCTGTTGTTTCTGCATTCTGTCAAAAAATATCAACAGAACAAAATATAATTTTCTTTTGTAAAACAAAATACTGTACAGTTTTTCGCTGCCTTACAAAATATAGGAAAATGATCGAAGATTTTGCCCATATTTCGATCTGGACGATTACAGGAATGGCTATAGTTTATGTCACTGCTGATGATATGCATAATGGAAAGTTGTATGGTTCGTCATTGTCAAGTGACCATGATCAAGCTGTACAAGATAATCAGTGGAAGCCTTGACGAATGAACACTGACAAATAAGTATTCAAGCAGAACCCTCACACAAAAATGATATATTTTTTCAATAATTTTCTTCCTTTCTTAAGTGTGTGAGCACTTATTTTATATAGTTCTTGAAAGTATGGTTTTTCCACTATTTACGATGCTATTTTCACCATTTTCTTCATTTGCTTTAACCCTCGGGCATCAGCAGGTAAATTTATATTATGAGGCAGTGCCAGGAAATTTTTGCACACTTGTGCATTTTGGTTTGACCGAAGAGCAATAAATGCAGCTTTGGCTAAGTAGCCAAAGTTGGGAAAAATCCAGGAGAGGAAATACCATTATCTTCAAAATCCCTTATGCTAATCCTATTGCTAGAATGCAGAAAAAATGCCATTCATTGTTTTCTAAAAAAAAAAACTTTCTGTCGGAATGAAAAACAAATTTGGGATTTTTCCTGACTTTGACTCTTGGGATCATCCTCGGTTTTTTTTTTTTTTTTCGTCTTTTCTTTTACCAGTGGCACAAAATTGTGCAAATAAATCCCGGTAGCGCTGCCCAAACGCTAAGATAAGGAAACAAAAATGATGTGAAATTACTTGGAATGTGCCTCAAAAGTCTACTGCAAATTCTCATCATTGGCAAGAACCTAGGGTAATAATTGCCACGTTTTTGTACATGGATTGGTTAATTAATCATCTACTGCGCAATCCTACATTTTACTGTTACTTTTTTTTAATTTGTCACTATTCTGCTTGAAAAAACTCCATGGGAATATATATACAGTAATGTACTGCAACATAAATTGGTTGATATCATATACAGTACACTAAAAAAATTATTTGCCCAATGGAAATTTTCACTTTCAACAATTTCAGTTCATACTCTATCTTATAACACCTAGATGAATTAGTTCAAAATACAGGGCCTTTTTGTCATAAACTCTGTCGTTTCTCATTCCAAATTTTGCTCAATTTAATTAGTTGAACTATTATAACATTTTATGGAAATAATAGCATATGTAAATAATTAAATCTGTAGATATGCAGCGTTCAAGGCCTCGTAAACCTTTTTCAGAAAAAAAGGTGTCATCAACGAGATCTTTTCAATCATTAAAAATATCCGATTTAAAATTCTTAAAAAAGGATGCAAAAAAATAAACCCTGATTCACTTCGTAAATTTGGGGAAATTTTGAATCATATTTTATCGTCTTTCAACTTGAATGAGTAAATTTATTGGGATAATGGTCAGATTTTATCTTGAAATTATTTTTTTCATCATATTAAACTGCATGTACTGTATATCAAGACCGAAAAATGCAATTCTTCAACAACAACAAAATAAGGAAAAAACCGAACAGAAAAGTCGTATGATCTAATTGTACCACGGGCGTCCATTTTGGCATTTTCAAATATCCGGAATGTACAGTACAGTATTTGCGATAATTCTCTGCACTTTACGATTAAAAAAAAAGTTTTGCTTCAATCGGAAAACTTTATACAATCTTCTTTCCGGCCCATGTTTTCCGAATAATTCATCGTCTTATACGAATAAAATGTGCACTTTCCCTGATGCACTAAATGCATTTTCATATACATGAGCACGTGTGGCTGGCTCACAAATGAGTAACGACGAGTTTTCTTCATATCACTTTCAGGATCTCAGATGCTGCATCATTCATGCGACAACGTCGAGAAAACGTTGGCACTATTTGCACCAACGGTTCCCTTCTGCCTCCCTTCTGAAAATTGAGATGAGACAAAAAGCCAAAAGAAAAGAAAAAAAAGAAAGACTCGGAATGCATCAAGGACTTCTCCAACGACTTCTTAGATTGCGTCACAATAAGGCACGTGCCACCGGCTGCCAACAATTTCATCGGAAAACAAAACGTGCGTCTCGTGTCTGATGCCGCCGATGTGTAGGAGCTTCATCAGTAGCACGAGACGTTATATGCCAGATATATGAGAAGTATAGACTTTGAAGGAAAAAAATAAAGCAGAAAGAAGCGGCCAGTTGACAATAACAACAGATGCTGTACCTGAAGCGTAGATTGCAATTCGTGGGTCCAGTGATGGGGAAGGAAAATATAAAAAAAAGGAGCGTTGCTGATCACAGGATATATGGCGAGAGAGGGATATAAATTGCCAATCGAGGCGCTGATTGGCATTCTTGGGCTCATCCTCGGAATTTCTGTCATGCAAGATAAATGACATCTTTCTGTGTGACTTACAACGTTGCTCAGAAGTTCATTACACTGTGTTGTCTTTGTAGGGAAGTTCGTTGCCGAGAAAAATCTATGGAATACGCTTCTTTTTCTTCTGCTTTTATTTTTATTTTTACTGTACACGGAAAAGAATGCAATACTTTCATGTAATGAAAGACCAATATTTTACTCCATCTAAACACCTACACAAAACGATTGTTGAGAAGATATTGGCTCAGAAAACAAAATTTCAGAATCTGCATACAAGATTAAGTAATAACCCAACTTATTCTACCACGGAAAGTTGGATGGTGAAATCAGCAGAAGAAATCTGAGGTGCGCCAATGAAACGCTGTATTTTTACATGGAATAATTGGAACACCGTGTTGTGACTTGTGAGTAAAAAAAAAATAATAATACCATTTTCCTTTAATGAAGTCCGTCGCACTCGAAATATTCTTTCTTTCGTAAAATATTATTTCTTCTAACACGAAAATAGTTTTGCGGGAAAATTTCTTGCACATAATAAATTAATTTAAAAATGGCAATGAATTCTTTTTACTGCACAATCCAAAATTTTAGAGAAATGGCAATTGAAATTATCTGATGAAAATTTAATCCTTGGGTTTTCTTCTAATAGCAATTCAGCCATATTTTCAACTGCTGAAATACATCAGTAGGTTATCCAATTTTCATCCTGGAGGAACCTTTCTTCGAGCCCAGCATCCTATTTAAAAAAAAAGAATTTCCACTTTACAACTGCTTCATGGGTTCTCATCTTAAAGTTTGCAATTAAATGTTTGTTCTGAGGACTGTATGGCAGATATTTTAAAATTTTCTGATGATCATCAAAAATTGTACGGGACGTAGCCCGTTTGAGCAAAATTTCATGAAAATATGCCAGTCCACGAAGGATTTTATCAACATTTTCCTGTCTGCAAGCCCAAAAATGTTTGGGAACACTGGAATAGAAGACCCAATTTCATTATTGTGACACGCACCTCTATTCATGTGTGTGAGAAATTTGAAACATTTTGCCTACAAATACGTATGTCAAAAAATGAAAGGAATATGTTGATTTTACTCATGCTTCGACAACATTTTCCAGCATTCCTAGAATGAATTACTGTAGATACTAATTACATTTTGAAGCCCTTCAGCTGAAAATGGTGAAAAACATTTTTTGATAACATTTTAGAGACATTTTTGAAGGTTAATCTTGAACACGTACCTGCGGTTTTCAGATACCATCACTGATTTTGTATGAATATTCTTGCTAAAGAGGTGCGTTAATTATCTTCGACGCGTGGAAATTGTGCCATCAAAATTTTAATGAGAAAAAAAAACTAGCGGACGTTCAGCAGTTATAGGAATGGTTGTGGCATATCTTTTAAAATTTCGAAATACCCTGCTTTTTTTTAAGCACTATAAACATACAACAATTACAAAAGAAAACACACGCAATTTTGTTGGCAAAAAGAAATGCTGATGTTCTTTCTTTTCCGTCTGGCGGCAGATGTTGCACAACCCTTGCCCACCATCTCGATCGTGTCTCGTCAATTGGCGTGACGCAATTCACTCACCTTTTTCTTCCTCCATCTCTACCCCCTCCGTTCAAAAAAAAAAAAAAACGACACTCGGCAGTTGGCACGAAGGTGTTGGTTGTTTACTCCTCAAGCTACAAGAACAACATGATGAAATAAACAGAAGAAAAAGAAGGAAGAAAAATGTTGGGAGGCACGTGCTGCGTCATAGCCGGCGCAAGCGAGCAATCGGCTGTTGGTGATGGGTGACACGCGTGGTGTTGGTGCGACCAGCAGCAGCAACTTTAATCTGTTGACTTTTCTGCTGGCCAAAAAGGCAAAGCAAAACCAGCAACTTCACCTTCCCCCCACAAATGATTTTATTGCTGAGTCATGGCAATCCAATCTGGGGAAAACGTGGCGTGTGTGAGGGCCCGCGGTGGGGCTTTTATTGTGGCTCTTTTGTCGGAATTGCGAGGGCAGCAAATTGGGGCTGGATGAGGGTGTTTTATATATATTTTTCTCATTTCAATTCACGCTTGAACAACTCTTTTTATGATTGTGGTTCGATGTGCCTCAGAAGAAGAAGAAGAAAAAATATCACTGCTGGTCGTTTTTTTTTCTAACCCGACCGATTTGATTGATTCTGATGTGTGTACTCAATGGTCAATAGGCATTTTCGGTCGCAGATTTTCCTCTGATATGAAGATTTTATCTCTGATGGATTTTTGCAACGATTTTTCCAGGACAAACTGTTGGAGAAAAAATGCATTTGTTGATAGATTTTGGCCCAGATACCTACTGTACTTTCCGAGACGAGCGCATTGCCAAAGATTTAACAAAAAATTTGAAATAATTTTAAATCTTGTTTCACATGCATTTAATCTAAATAGCTAGAATGTAGAATCAATTCGAACAAATATAAATAAATTTAATAGTAGACGATGAAAACTTTTTTTGTTGCTTATGTTTCAAAAATTCGCTTTTTCAACGCTTCCAGGATTTTTCTCAAGCGCAATTCTTTAATCTTGCTTGAGCAAACGTTTAAGAACTCAGTATCTATAAATTGATGTTATCCATTTATATTTACCACCAATGTACTGTGTTCCCCAGACCTGCACCAGTCTGTAGAAGTTTTTTGCCAATCTGCAGGAAAATTTCTTCAGTGCAATACATTCATAGAAGGTAGTAATGAAGCCTGTAATTTTTAATCATCTGAAATTTTGCAAAAAAATGGCAGTTGAAATTATCTGAGAAAAAATAAAAGTTGGTTTTTCTTCTTATTACACTTTATGCTTCAGACATATCTTCACCTGCCTGAAATAGATTATTTTCAGTTTCAAATCTGAGAAACCTTTCTTTAAGCCCAGCTTTCTATTTTTTTCTCAAGAAATTCCAATGTTTAGCTGCTTATCAGTTCTTTATTTAATTTTTGCAATACAAATTTTGTTTTGAGGACTTTCTGGTGGGTATTTCAAAGATTTTCCTGGTCTTCCAAAATTACAGGGAAATTTTCTGGTTTGCAGAAAATTTCATGAGAATTCAGCAGTCCGCAAAAGATTTTATTAAAATTTGCCAGTCTGTGAGCAAAAAAGGTCGGGGAAAACTGTTTTACATTGTGAATTTTGTTTAAAATTTCCTCTCTACTTCATTATATTATTATAAAGCTGGCAATCACATTTTTGAATGAGACTCTCATAAAAAATACACAATTTTGAGCATTTGTTCCTTGGGAAAATTGCGCATTGCGCGAAAAATTAATTTGAACAGATTATTCTTCAAAGTGCAAAGATTTATTCCGTTTAATCTGTTTCATGTACTTTCAGGATGTATGCGTATTTTCCAGCTCTGTTGTGATCAAGGATCGCAAAATAAATAAATAAAAACACAGGCAATTTGCTTTTTGAGGCCAAGAACACATATTCAAGGATTTGCCAGGAATACATTTTCCTAGTTTTAATGAATTTTATTGAAAGTTTTCAGCAGAGTCAAATAAGATTAAGAATTCAGGAGAATACATGCAATCAACCCACACAACATAATTGAATCACAAGATCAGATCACAGCATAAATAAGAATCAGAGATTTGTGCACAAATCAGGAAAAATGAAGGAGAAGATTGTCCTTCAAGAGTTCAGGACAAACTATTTATAAATTTGAATCAATTAGAGCTTTTATTGGTTTTTTGGAATTGTCTGGTCAGCAGGTAAACTGACCAGAAAATTCCAGATCATTCTTGTATGTTCCCTGGCCTCTGATTGGCCAAAAATAGAACAATTTAAGAAATCAATGTGCTACATCATCAGCTGATGCTCTCTCATTTTCGCTGCAACATCTGTGTTACATAGATTTTTTTTTTTTTCAAAATCAGTTCAACCAGTAAATCAAGACCAGCTCAGTGAACCGTGACCAGGGATCCGCTTCACCAGCTTTCATTTCCTAACGGGATCATCTTTCCGTAAAGCTGCGATTGGCTCACGGGCACCTCGCAAGACTCGGCCCAATCACGGCGAAGGTCAGTCGAGCGGAAAAACCAACCCGTCCTTCATAACTATGGCCTCCATAAGCAGACGCAAATCTTAAACGCTCACTTGCCTTTTCTTCTAGTCAAGCAGATGAATCCTAAACGATTCGTATAGTATACTCGATTATACACGCCCTATTTAGCTCTTTCTTTTATTTCAACAATAAATAAATTGGGGCCTAAAAGATGCGAAACTGCATCTGTTTCTGAGCGAGGGGTGACCGAAACTGATGAACCCGAGACCGACGAGGAAGAGGCGACAGACCGGCCTCGATATCACGTTGCAACCACGCAGTCCGATTACCGGACAATGACAAAGAAAGAGGCCCCATCAGACACAACATATCACCTTGTATACAAACCCACGTAAAAAAAAAGAAAACATTAGAAAGGAGAGAAAATTTTCGTTGGAAACCACGGGTGGCTACCGGGAATCATCACAGGGGCCGAACAAAGGGGACGAATGCGTCAGGTGTCCGAGCCTCGATTGCCTTCAAGCCGCCGACTTGTAATGACCAGCACCTGATAATGGGCCTCAGCTTCTCTGGAAAAAAATAAATGCTCATGTTTTACCGATACAGGAGGAAAAAAGCAAAAAATAAAAAGAAACTGGCCCGAAGGATACGAACGAAATACAAGCAAAACTTCAACGGGAAGCCCAACGATTGAGACCTAAAAAGAAAAACAGCTGCTCGCGGGAAGAGATCTGAGCGAAAAAATTCGCAGGCCATTTAATTTCATTGAAGGTATCCCAAAGTATTTTCCAGAAGTCTTTCCTCCGTATTGATTCAACTGAGTTCTCGTAACTGATTTAAAATAGCTTACGCAATACAGTACTGTACTGTATTTGAAAGGCATAAATTAGTTGGCAACTTTGCCAGTCACTTACACAGTGGATCCATCACATAGTACGGACACTTTTTCCATGCCAGCAATATGAGTTTTCTTTTGCAAAGTACATGGTCTGCTATCTGAAATCTCACTCAACATAACATTGTGAATAAAAAAAAACGTACACATTTGTATCAAATGTAATTTTTAATGTTGGAATAATTTGCACAGATTTTTTAAAACTGAGCTTGTCTGTCTGGAAGTTCTGAAATTCGCCAGAAATTTAGCATTCGAAAAAGTGTAAACTAAATTTCACTGTAAGCCGTTCATCTCACTGATTTTTCTCTTTTCTTTGTTGCTCTAAAAATACGGATGCGAAATTTGTTTTCTTATTGTTTTTATTTGTAAGATACTCCCCTATTTCTGGTACAGTGACATCTCGCTACAATAACGCATATCATCAAAGTTTAAATTTTCTAATGAGTGAAAATCTTCCTCAAGTTGCATTTCCAGTTGAACCCTCGCCATTTCCCTCAAGTCCAATGCAATGTAAACCGCCCTAATTAATACAAATTTGTTGTTGGTCAAACCCCACAGAGTCCAATGTTGAATGTCGTATTATATTTTAAAGCACTTGTTCCAGAAAATCAAGAGAATATACAAATCATTTTCTTCATACTCTTCACAAGGGATAATACGCATTTTTCAACAATCCTTTCAATTAAGAGCCAGTTATAATAATTTAACTAGAAAAGAATTTCCGTTGATCAATGAACCCAAATGAAGCAGGGTCACTCACTCAAAATCCGTGAAGCATAATTTTTGGAGTCGCATTCAATTTGAATTGGAGGGATTCAAGTGTACAACGTATTCTGGTTCACAACAATGTTTTACTGAATATTGGTATGGAGAAATATTTTATAAGGCTAATTACAGGGTAAAATACTGCGGTTTTTGTAGCAAGCCTCTCCCGTATACCGCGCTACATAACTAAAAAAAATAGTAAAACGAAGAATTTCGGCAGGGAAGGCAAAACAAATTTAAGAACTTTCAGCACTGCCCACGGAAAAACAATCGGGTTCATCCATGGGAAACAAAGTCCGGGCTTGATCTGAGGCCACCACAGGTTTCTCTTCCATTTTTTCCCCCTCTCAATTTCGATCCAGGTTCCAAGGCGGTGCCCTTTGACAATTACCCGCTTCACGGATCGCCTGTTCTTCAACGTTAAACGTTTCCTGGCCCTGAATCAGAAAATCCGGGTTAAAGTACAGACCGAAAGCAATACCTCCTAATCTTCGAGCGAAAGAGGAGGAACGAGGAAACAGTGGGGTATTTTTTCTTTTCTTATTTGTTTCACGCTCTTTGGTTCAATGAGAAAGAACCCCAACAGAAACGAGGTTCTTCCAAGAAAAAAAAAAATTATGGGATGGAAACCGGCTGATCCTCTTTACGTGCGCGTAATTGGGTAACGGTTGAGGTAAATCGGGTCTTCTCGGCAAATATTGTAAATACTGTTCGTTTAAATTTTAAATCTATACATTTATTCAACTACAATATATGAGGCGCATTTCCACAAAAGAAGTTTACTGCACTGAAATATACTGGTAAGACCCGTGATGAAGGTAGAAATGCTACTTTCATGTGTGCTGAATCGGATTTTAAATACTGTGCAATAAATGAGAAGTATATCATTGGAGTTTAAATTGGTAGAACATCAAGCGACTGTTTATTTCAACCAAATTAGCAAGGAATCTTCCTGATTGCAAAAATGTTTTCATTAAAAAAGCTTGAAGACTGAATAAATTTTTCTCGCGCAAATTCTCCTTTTTTTGTCTGCAAATTTTTTTTTAATGAATGCTGAAACTTATGACGTGGCCCAACGAAATTCCAGGTGACTTGATTATTTGGCAAAGTATCGCCAAGTTTGGTTACCGTAATCGTCACAGGAAAAGTTATTCTCAGACTGTTTCAACAGCTTTTCCAGCAACTCGTGCTTAATTGAAAAAGAAAGTGTGAGTGTTTGTATTTATTCAGCGAGAGCTAGGGTGAAGAAGAACCGCTGCCAAAAAATAGCACTTCCCAGGAGAACGTCGACCTTTGGCAATATTCCGCTTTTCGCCTTTTATACGAACTAGATAAACGTACCCTTGAGTTGTTTTCTCCGTTCCACAATGAAAAGGGAGAAGTGACACTTCATCTAAAGCCTATATATCAGATGTTGTTTTTCTTTTACAAGAAATTGTCTCGTGAAATGTCCACCTGGCTGTCGTATGTTTGTTTGTTCTCCGGGCTTCATATATACATTATCTCCTGCAATGATCGGCATTTCTGCTTGGTAACACTGTACTGTATAGAAGCTGATCGACTGGGAGCCGGTTTTGCGAAGCATTCAAATTCCTCACAACTGAATAACGTATAGCATGTGAAATTTTTTTTAAAGATGTATGCAGGCATTGCATATGAAATAAGTACATTACAGTACAGTACACAGAAAATATTTCTGCGGCCAACATATTGGAAAAATATGCTTAATCTGAAAAAAATAATCATGCTCGGAAGCCTATAAACTGTATATTTCTCTTAATTTTCTGAAAGAAAATATTTAACGCGTCATTCACTTGTTTCATACAACGTTAAATTTTTTAGTGTACATTTACTGTACTGTGTTACAGTATCCCTTATCTTCAGCTCTATTTTCGAAAAATTTGCCTGCTTTCGCATAAAATAGGCGCATAAATAATCAGCTTGAACGTGACGCACGTTAATTGTATAATTTTGTTCGACATTTAATCTAAGTTTTGCACAGTTTTTATAAAAACTGTTGAAAGAAAAAAAAAATATTTGCTGAATTCTTTAGGTCGTTACCCTTCTCGCCCAAGATATGAAAAGGGTCGAGCTAGCGCGCCTTAAAAAGGACGTACGACCTTCGGGAGAGAGAAAAGGGGGAATAATAAAAATGAATTGCATGAAGTGTTCTTAATAATGTTTTCATGCAGATACAACGCCAGTTGAAGCATGGCACGAAGGAATTTTTTCCAAACCTACTCCGTTGTATCCTTCATGTTATCACATTTTTTATTTTATTTTATTTTTACTTCGCCGTTGTCATCTAGGCCACCCACCCACAGCCTGTTTGTTCACCCACTCCCCTAAAACCGCCTGCGGCCCGGGTTGGCACGCGCCCGCGCGTTGCGCTGCCCGGCTGTCGTGTGCCACCTATGCATGCTCTGCGGTCCGCCGATTTTCAGGGTGCTCATAAAAAAAAAAAAGTGCGTTTTCTTCATTTTCTTTTGCTCCATGAAATAACCGCGTGTCCATTGAACTTGGATCTTCAATGGACTCTTCTTGCAACTTTGAATTTTTCAGCGAAAAATGGAGACGGAACCGAAAGTGTTCATCCGAATTTCTCCAGTATTAGCATACATTTATTAGAATCAATACTCTATTACTGTATATTCGCGATTAGAAACAAAGTTTCACTGCTTCGTTTCAGAAAAACGGGAACCGGAATTTTATTCCACGTTTTTGTGGATTATTTTGACTCGCCTAGAAAATAAGTTAATGATGTCATCCTTTCACTAAAATTTAGACTCATGTTCACGTAACTCCCTTAATTCAAGTTGTTTACGAAAACTGTCTGAGAGAAAACATTTCTGAGTTACCAAATATGACCCAGTAGTCGAGTCGTTTGAAGTTGGAGGTCACGGAGTTCTACAAAAGAGACAAACAAAACTGGTTTTTCACTAACCTACTAATGTTTACAAGTGCAAAAAAATAAACCAACCTATAGAAACCAACACAGCTGAAAAGATGATGATCAGAGCCTTCTTGACAGTAAAAGTTTGCTACAACAAAGTCATCTAGACCAGACAAACTTCATTATAGGTAAAATAATTTGGAACAAATTTGCAGTCAGCCATAAGATTTATAAAGAATACCAAAAGATTTATTTTTTTTAAGATTAATTGTAACAAGACCGGCCTGTAGAAGTGGTACCTTGCAATTCAACCTCCAACAATTTGACCATATCCTGCAAAATTTGATGGTCTAATTTGCTGGGAGGTTGACTCTCAATTTGACCTCTGCTGCACAATTCAACATTTGGAGAGATATGAAACATCAAATGCCATATAGAAAACATGCCATTTGATGTTGTCTTGCAATTAGACTGCTTTGAAATTTGGCCCTAGTCCACCAACAGAGTAGGGCCAAATTGCATGGTACCACATTTCTTATTTCTATTTAAATGCTCATCATTATTCCACTTGGCATCTGGTTTGTTTATCTCCAAGACTCATTTCTTGAAGAGATTCAGTTTCTACCTGGGAGATTCAATCTTGGTTTTCTAGACGCAATTTCCCTCTCTTTTCTTTATATCATGCGTCTGATTTTTCAACTCCTTTTTTTTTTTATTTGACGGACCGTGTATATATATAAGAAGAAGAAGTGGGGGTCGCCACTTGCCGACCACTGAAGCGTGATATTGCGCAAAACGAGCAACAGCAGGCCTCATTAGCTTCTTCCCTGCCGCCGAAATAAACAGATGAAGAAGAAAAAGAACCCCCCTTTCACCTGCTCTTCAACTCCCGGTGGGTGCAGGTACAAGGTTGCCGCGTACCAGAAGACCATATTGGGGGTTTAGGGAATGAAGAGAGTGTGTGTGTGATTGGAGTTATTATCGTTACGTGCGGGGTTCTTCGGAACTTCCTTTCAGTAAAATGGACGATTTGTAGACTTGGGATTACCCAGTGAGCAAGAAAATGTCCGTTTTTTGTCCTGAAGTTATCCGAACCAACTTATCCCAGAATCTTGCCAAAACCGTACAACATTCAGACAAGTTGGCTTGGATAACTTTTGATAAAAATCGGACAACTTGTCCGATTTTTATCCAAAAGTCAACCGCTTTTGGATGACTTTTAGATCCAAAACGCAATTCTATGACTTATTGTATAATATTGTATTGGTGTATTGCTAGTTGTCCACTTTCACGTTTGTCAACACGAGGAAACATTCATGATAGCCACTGATTATGTTCTGGATTACCTGAAAAAAATCATGATTTTTTGTTGTTAAATAAACAGTAGTTGAAGAAATTTTTCACTCATAATGATAAGGTTACAATTGTTCAACCCTTAATCATACAGGATAATTGCGAAGTAGAATGCATGCGTTATCAGCGCTTATTCCAGAAAATTTGAAAAACCTGGTCGTGCTATGCACATTTACTGGGTCTAGAAGCAATTTTCTGCGTAATCCCAATAAGCTAGAAAGATATACGAGCATCCCCTTGTTTGTGTTCTGAAACTACGTTTTGTAATTATCCAGTGCTCAGCTTACAATTTCCGACTGAAAATCCGACCCCCACCGCTGCCAGAAAACCCACCTGGCTTGTCATTACCCCTTTCTATATTTGGCGCGCCAATAATGCTCATAAAATAATGCATTTTTTGATGGACCATGACGCATTCCCCCTATGATTTTTCATCAATCGAAGTGTACACAAAGCGCGATAAATTTAAGGAATCGTACATTTTGAAGGTACTCTATACTTCAAGGTAATGAACAATGATGGCATTTCCAGCTCCAGATGCCTCTGATCGGTTAAAGCCATAATATTGATATCCTTCTCAACAATTTTGATGAAATGAATGTGTCCAAGGTTCCCCTACTTTTATTAGCAAAAGCGCACTGAAAGAACAGCACGCGAAAAATAGTAAAATAAGAAGAATTGACGCACGTTTTATTTTAAGGATTTTTCTGGTATACGTAAGGGTCGATATAATAGTACTGTGATTTTTTCCCCTCCGCCCTCTACGAAAGATACGTATCCGTTTCATTTTGAATTTTATCCTTATCTTGAATGTAAAAAAGGACCTGAAACGAATGAATGAGCCAGCGAATTACAGGGGAAAAGTCGTGGAAATTTACATTCCATGTTCGTCAGGGTTTCAGTGCTAGGATCCGCCTTTAATCTCCAGAATGTGTATTCGCGATTTCAAATTTAAAGGATTATGTTCTGTGATTGATATCGTGAGAATAAACATAAAAATTATAAGAAAAATATGCCTGGTATTTGAGCACAAGAACTTAGTTCTCACGATCATGCCACAAAAGATTATACTGTACTACGCATATATAAAACCATCAAAATTGTAGATCAGATGAGGGAGAGAAGATCTATACTGTACTCACATGAAATACTAGAGAATTTGTAAATTCTCTTCTGAGACTTGCTCCCAGCGGTGAGCACAAAAATGTCTGTTTTTTGTCCTAAAGTTATCCAAACCAACTTATCCCAGAATCTTGCCAAAATTGGACTACAGTCAGACAAGTTGGCTTGGATAACTTTAGGACAAAAAACGGAGAACTTGTCTAATTTTTATCAAAAAGGCATCCAAAGGACATCTTTTGGATGACTTTTGGATCAAAACAGGACAAGGTTTGGAGGGAACTGGGACAATTTTTGCATAAAATTGAACATATTGTCCAAAATTGGACATATTGTCCAAAATTAGACATATTGTCCAAAATTGGACATATTGTCCAAAATTGGACGCATTGTCCAATTTTTATGGCAAATTTGTTCCAATTCCACCCCCAAATTTTTTATATTTTGTAATTCAACATAATATTTGAATACATGTTTCCTGGCCAAATATTCAGGGTTAAATATTCAGCCCTGTTATATATTCTAGTGGACAATTTCTCCAAACTTGTCCGCCAGAGAAAAAAAATTGTGCTCTGGCAGACAAGCTCTCCAAAATGTGTCCTACAGAGCAAAATTTTTCCGGACAAGTTCTCCAAAAAATGTCCGTGGATCTCATTTTGACGAGTTCCAGACCTTCCTCTCTGTGCCCTTCTGATGATAGTTTTCGAAAAATACTTTGCCGGATTAATCATCTTGACCATAATTTCGAAAGGTATAGGCTCGTCATGTCATCATCGTCGCGATTCGCGCGAGTAATTTCAATTCTGCACGCCGAATTGAGTATCAGAGTCGATATACTGTACTCGAAAAATCGGCGTGTGCCATGCGTCGCTCGGCGGTTCCGGGTTTTTACTGATTTGCGACGGATGATTGATCGCGATTGATCGCGCGTGCGGCACGCGGCGCCAATAAGCTTCTTCCCTGCCGCCGAAATAAACAGATGAAGAAGAAAAAGAACCCCCCTTTCACCTGCTCTTCAACTCCCGGTGGGTGCAGGTACAAGGTTGCCGCGTACCAGAAGACCATATTGGGGGTTTAAGGAATGAAGAGAGTGTGTGTGTGATTGGAGTTATTATCGTTACGTGCGGGGTTCTTCGGAGCTTCCTTTCAGTAAAATGGACGATTTGTAGACTTGGGATTACCCAGTGAGCAAGAAAATGTCCGTTTTTTGTCCTAAAGTTATCCAAACCAACTTATCCCAGAATCTTGCCAAAAATGGACAACAATCAGACAAGTTGGCTTGGATAAAAATCGGACAACTTGTCCGATTTTTATCCAAAAGTCATCCAAAAGACAACCGCTTTTCGATGACTTTTGGATCCAAAACGCAATTCTATGACTTATTGTATAATATTGTATTGGTGTATTGCTAGTTGTCCACTTTTCACGTTTGTCAACACGAGGAAACATTCATGATAGCCACTGATTATGTTCTGGATTACCTGAAAAAAATCATGATTTTTTTTTGTTAAACAAACAGTAGTTGAAGAAATTTTTCACTCACTAAGATACTCGAGTAAAACATTATTGCAAAATTTTAAAATCGTGCGATGGAAAACTTTAAAAATCTACCGCATACTTCATCGAAAGCACACGTATATAATGATAAGGGTACAATTGTTCAACCCTTAATCATACAGGATAATTGCAAATTAGAATGCATGCGTTATCAGCGCTTATTCCAGAAAATTTGAAAAACCTGGTCGTGCTATGCACATTTACTGGGTCTAGAAGCAATTTTCTGCGTAATCCCAAGCTAGAAAGATATATGAGCATCCCCTTGTTTGTGTTCTGAAACTACGTTTTGTAATTATCCAGTGCTCAGCTTACAATTTCCGACCGAAAATCCGACCCCCACCGCTGCCAGAAAACCCACCTGGCTTGTCATTACCCCTTTCTATATTTAGCGCGCCAATAATGCTCATAAAATAATGCATTTTTTGATGGACCATGATGCATTCCCCCTATGATTTTTCATCAATCGAAGTGTACACAAAGCACGATAAATTTAAGGAATCGTACATTTTGAAGGTACTCTATAGTCTATACTTTAAGGTAAGTTTCAGGAACAATGATGGCATTTCCAGCTCCAGATTCCTCTGATCGGTTAAAGCTATAATATTGATATCGTTCTCAAACATTTTTATAAAATGAATTTGTCCAAGGTTCCCCTACTTTTATTAGCAAAAGCGCATTGAAAGAACAGCACGCGAAAAATAGTTAAATAAGAAGAATTGACGCATGTTTTATTTGAAGGATTTTTCTGGTATACGTAAGGGTCAATATAATACTGTATAGTACTGTGCTTTTTTCCCCTCCGCTCTCTACGATAGATACGTATCCGTTTCATTTTGAAATTTATCCTTATTTTTAATGTAAAAAAGGACTTGAAACGAATGAATGAGCCAGCGAATTACAAGAGAAAAGTCGTGGAAATTTATATTCCATGTTCGTCAGGGTTCCAGTGCTAGAGTCCGCTTTTCATTTCCAGAATGTATATTCGCGATTTCAAATTTAAATGATTATGTTCTGTGATTGATGTCGTGAGAATAACTTGAAAGAAAAATATCCCTGATATTTTAGCACAAAGAACTTAGTTCACAGGATCATGCCACAAAAGTTTGTACAGTACTGTACTCTGCATATATAAAACCATGAAAATTGTAGATCAGATGAGGGAGAGAAGATCTATACTCACATCAATTACCGTGCAATCCCTCGTTTGATATTGTAAATTCTCTTCTGAGACTTGCTCCCAGTGAGCACAAAAACGTCTGTTTTTTGTCCTGAAGTTATCCAAACCAACTTATCCCAGAATCTTGCCAAAATTGGACTGCATTCAGACAAGTTGGCTAGTATAACTTTAGGACAAAAAATGGACAACTTGTCTGATTTTTATCAAAAAGTTATCCAAAGGACAACTTTTTGATCAAAACAGGAAAAGTTTTGGAGGGAACTGGGACAATTTTTGGATAAAATTGGACATATTGTCCATTTTTTATTGAAATTTTGTTCCAATTCCCCCCAAATTTTTTGTATTTTGTAATTCAGCATAATATTGGAATAAATGTTTCCCAGCCAAATATTCAGGTTTATGCATTCAGCCCTGTTACCCTATTTACTCAAGTACCACACGCCCTCAAGCAAGGCGGGCACAGGGTTTTTTCAGTCGGAAATTTGGCTAAAATCTTATCCCCCAGTATGACTCACACCCAAATTTTTAGTAAATCTAAAACCACAAAATTTTGAAAATAGAAACAAAAAATTTGACTTTAGACATGAATTTAACAAAAATCTGGCCAATTTTCAACTTTTTCAGTACAAAAAAGTTTTCTTGTCACTTTTTTTTTCAAATTTCTCCGTTATGATCAAGTATAATGCACATAGAACTTTCTAAAACTTCTTGAAAACTTTGTACCTGCTTATGATGCGCACCCCTTTTTTCTACTAAAATTTGAGAAAAAAGGTGCATGTGGTACTTGAGTAAATACACGGATAAATATTCTGGTGGACAATTTCTCCAAACTTGTCCACCAGAGAAAAAAAATTGTGCTCTGGCAGACAAGTTCTCCAAAATGTGTCCGCCATAGCATACTTTTTCCGGACAATAGTTCTCCAAAAAATTGAACTTATTTGGACAAGTTCCAGACTTTTTTTTGGAGAAATTCTTGCTCACTGGGCCCTTCTATGATGAGGAATTTCCGGAAAATGCTTGTTTGCCGGATTAATCATCTTGACCATAATTTCGAAAGGTATATAGGCTCGTCATGTCATCATCGTCGCTATTCGCGCGAGTAATTTCAATTCTGCACGCCGAATTGAGTCTCAGAGTCGATATACTGTACTCGAAAAATCGGCGTGTGCCATGCGTCGCTCGGCGGTTCCGGGTTTTTACTGATTTGCGACGGATGATTGATCGCGATTGATCGCGCGTGCGGCACGCGGCGCCAATCCGACGCGGACACGCTTCTGTTTTGCGTGCCCAATTTTCGTGGGACCGTTTTGTCGCGTGCTGGCTTGCTTGTTGGGGAAACTCGGTAATTGATGAACGATCGGTCTTCACATTGGAACGTGTGTACGAAACTCAAGAAAGAAAAGGAAAAGAAGCGGATGAACTCATCTGTATACCCGGGCCGAGTATAGTCACAGAACATTTTCCGAGTCGCCCGAGGCTTTTACATCTCTCTTTCTCTCACTTATGCGAAATTTAGTGAATAAAACGAGCGAAGAAAGGAAAAAAAAAACAAATCAACCGATGTTCGGGAAAATAAGCACCTGTTTTTCCTGATGATACCGCATTTATTATCTCTTTACAACTAAGACTTTGAGAATTCAAAAAATGATTTCATCCATGTTCAAAAAATAACGCTTATGAAGAATGACTTGGAAAGCATTTTACAAAATAGGAATTCAATAAAACGGTAATATCTACTTTGAGATTGTAGATTGAGAAAATCATTCAAGAGCTTACGTACAAACGTCTTCAGAAATATCTGGGAGAAAATGGTGGCACCCAATCAACGCTGATTTAAAAGAAGGAATAAAATCATAACCATGTGCCATGTTGAAAATTTCTTGAAGAAAAACGCATCGTTCCTTCCGCCTAAAAATTTTTAACCTTCCTGTGCATTCGATCTGTGATAAAAGTTAAACAGAGTTTAATGTAATGTTATTTTTCACATCACAATTAATACGGGCCAATTCGGCTTCCGCCTGGCAAAACTTGAACCAAAACCAATCTTGGCGAATACCCGTTTTCCTACTACACATAAATATGCGTAACCTTTTTCGAAAAAGCATAGAAAAAGGAACCAGTGCCTGCTTTCATTCACTTCTTGAATCATTCTTTTTGTAGACTTATTTCAGTAGACTTTGCAGAGTTTGTATCCCCTTCAGAAAGTATCTCTTTTAAAATTTTTAGCTAAAAACCAAACGGAAATAAGTTCATTTGAACGAAGTGATATATTCATATTATGCTCTTCTTCATTCGGAAAGATAAAAATCCAAACGAAGCAATACCACTGATTTAAAAACTTGGCGATAAATACGTTCGCTTGATGGAAACTATATGAGCTACAGAATTAAGATCAAACTGCATTCTTATTTTTTTTTTTTTTTTTTTCGACTAGACAAAGAAAAACGCTCAAGATTATTGGGTCAACAAGGCAAAGCCAGCAGCAGCTGCTCTGAAGATGCGCCGGGAATATTTCGACGGCGACGCGAAAAAGAAGTCAAACAATTCCAGGAGCTCGACGACGACGAGTGCCGCTGTCGAGTGTCGACAACGACAGGAATCCAAACCGATAGAGCGTCAACCTTTCTCCCGCAAGAAAACGCCGGTTCTTTCAGGCACCTGGCCCCCCTTCATCGTGAGACACACAATAACATGCGACATGCATTGGGACACTCAAAAAGTTCTTTTTCTTTTTTCTTTTCTTAGCGAAACGCGATAAAAATGCAGTACTATATACAGTAATGTTCAGTACGGGACTTCATTTAAATCCATAGCCAATAAATGTATTACAAATACTTCAACATCAAATTTCGATCCATTCGAACAACTTGTACGTTGTTACAGGTGTTTGTCGTCTCTGTCGCAATTTTCTAATAGTAACCCACAGGTAATCAATTGCTTTGTTTCACTGTACCGAAGAAAAAATACGTCTAGTAACAAAACTGCATTCTTATTTTTTTTTTTTTTTTTCGACTAGACAAAGAAAAATGCTCAAGATTATTGGGTCAACACGGCAAAGCCAGCAGCTGCTTCTGAAGATGCGCCGGGAATATTTCGACGGCAACGCGAAAAAGAAGTCAAACAATTCCAGGAGCTCGACGACGACGAGTGCCGCTGTCGAGTGTCGACAACGACAGGAATCCAAACCGATAGAGCGTGAACCTTTCTCCCGCAAGAAAACGCCGGGTCTTTCAGGCACCTGGCCCCCCCTTCATGAGACACACAATAACATGCGACATGCATTGGGACACTCAAAAAGTTCTTTTTCTTTTTTCTTTTCTTAGCGAAACGCGATAAAAAATGCAGTACTATATGCATCAATGTTCAGTACGGGACTTTATTTAAATCCATAGCCAACAAATTTATTACAAATACTTTGACATCGAATTCCGATCCATTCGAACAACTTGTACGTTGTTACAGGTGTTTGTCGTCTCTGTCGCAATTTTCTAATAGTAACCCACAGGTAATCAATTGCTTTGTTTCACTGTACCGAAGAAAAAATACGTCTAGTAACGTGAATTTTTTTTTACCAAAAACGCACACGAAAGAAGAGCAAACAACAAAATCTAACCAATAGATATACATACTGTAGTTCATTTGAAAATGCTTGCATACAGTAGTTGATACATTTCGTGCTATTCAGAATTTCATTGAACTTCCGCAGGAATTCATGAGTGGCCCCTGCTGCTGCTGGCAGCACTGAGGGTCTCTTATAGACGTCGAAAGGTGGAGAAAGAAAGAAAATTACGAACGAAAAAAAACAAACTTGGATTCGGAAATAAATGAAAAAAAAATTGTCAAGAAAAAAAGAAGAAAGGTGAAGACCCGAGTCCCGTAATCGTGCGCACGGCAGAAGACAAGGCCTGTCACTCATCCGCTGGCCAGATGCTCCTTATACGCGCGTGCCACGGCGGCAATCAAACGCGTCGCGTATATCTTCCTCGTCTTCTTCTTCTTCCTCCTCTTCTCCTCCTCCTGCTTCTGCTTGTCTTTCAAACACACATTTTTTCTTTGTATCTCTCTGTGCCTCATAAGCTTTTTTTTTATTCAGTGTTTTTTTTTCTTCTTAATTCTCCGTTCTTATACAATCGAAGTCTCAGGCGTCGATTTGCCGGCTGCTGCATGGACTGACTGCTGCCGGCGCTGACGGAATTGCAGTACAGCATAATGTCCCATAATTTTGAGATTTTTCATTGAAATACAGTAAATATATTACAAGAGTGACCCGGTTAACGGATATACTATTTTTCAGTCAAATACTGTACTCGATATGAGTAATATAAAGCAGTAATTGAAGTTGAATTGTGCGCGCGTGTGTGTGTGTGTGCTCGTTCAAGAATTCAGATCAGGTTTTCTCGTTTCAAGTACAAGCATATATCTGATGTTCATAAAACGTCTTAAATTCATGCGTGTAATTTTTGCAGATTTTTTTTGAATGCATAAGCAGTCATGAACTTTTACCATTAAGCATGATACTTGATAATTTTTGCATCCCTTATTCAAAATTTGCATTGAGAGATGAATTTAAAATTCAGAATGTTGCTCCACCCTTGAAAAAATTGTATGAGGTTATGCTTCTGAATCAATCCTAGGCATTAAATTGAATATCAAAATAAATAAAAAGGAAGAACAAGAGAAACTCAAAAACGTGTCCACTGACTCTTTATCTCTGCAACACGTGGCCCTTGGGCACATCTGAAATTAAATTAATGTGCGACCCTAAGAAGCAGTGCTACAGAAAAAAATAGGGTTCCTATTTCTCCTTTTAACCCTTTGGCAGCTAAGTTGGACTATTTTTGTGAAATTTTGTTGCACCTCAGAGAGGTGAAGAAAAAAATGTCGACAGGGGGTTAAGGGTAAAGTTGGGGAAAATCCCAATGCTTATTTCCCTTGACACAGAAAATGTTTGCAGGAAAATTTTAAAAAATGCTCAGTTAGGCTACGGGCTTTTTTTTTGTGATTTATCCTGACTTTGCCTCAGCCAACCTGGAAGGGTTTTCCTGACTTTCGAAAATCGGAAAATGCAGGAGGATACAAAAATAATCTGACTTGAAGTTTTGAAAATCGGAAAATGCAGGAGGATACAAAAATAATCTGACTTTCCCACTATGGGAAAGAACCTTCTGCCATCCAAGGGTTAATCTTCTGTTCTTGATTAATATTGTTTCCTTATTTAATTTAATTTTATACTGGTATATATATATATAGGCAGAGTTTTCCGAAAAGTCATGAAGACGCACATATTTGTCTTCCCGCTTATCGGTTATACAGTATATACAGGTATACAGACAGATGACGGACTCACTTGCCCCTCGTATATATACCGTACATTATGCACACACCTGCAGCAGCATGTGTTGCATATATTGGTAAGTTCTGATGCTGGTGGGTGTTGGACGGCGTCATCTGCTCGGAATCTCAGCGCCTGCGCGCAACAATCGGTTTCCTTGTTCATCCGCACGAGGGCATCAGCAGACGTACGTGCCGTGCGTATGTGCGTATTATGCTTGCTTAGGGTAAAGGTTTTTCTTTCTCTCGATCTCACTCTTCATTCGCTGTTATTTTTTCTCTTCTTTTGCTTACGAACAGATAAGATTATCTTCAGAAAGTTCAAACGCTTCCGACGCATGATTCGATGTTTTTTCTTCTTTATTTTTTTTTCGGTAAGAAGCGTACCATGTGTTTTCATTCCTGGGCTTGATCGTCTTTGTGCTGCGAAAATGTGTGTGGCGGTATATACAGTATTGCTTTATTTATGCTTGAGCAAACTGCAGTAGTAGTTGGTAAGACTCCGATTATATCTGTGTTTGAATTGTTTGTCACTATAATCAGCAATTAGTCTAATTCAGATTTAATTTGATGAAGAGGCATATAAGGTGTTGGCCGAAGAATTTCAAGTTGAGCCGCTTCATTTTCTTACTCTCTGGTCTGTTATTTTCGAAAATCAAATGAATGAAATATTTTAACGGTAATATTGATATAATACAGTATAAAAATATACTCCAAATATTCTATAATTACTGTACTGTATACAGTATTATTTTTATAATCTTGAAATTGCTGATGAAATTGCATTAAAACAATTAATAGGATTGCTCAACGATTCATTCAGAAAAAAAATCGGTATGTTGAAACCGCACGGTTATTTCAGATTCTTAATTGTAAAATATCACATTATTATACTGTATAAAGGTATGGACATATGAATCTCCAGCACGATCATGTATTACACAAATGAAAAATGTGACCAATTTTACAAAATGAGAATTGAAGAGGGGCTAAAGTACGTTGCTTCTACTTCCAATTCTCGTGATTCTACATTCACCTGACATGCCTTAAAGAGGGCATCGATTCTTCAGTCATTTATTCGAAGAAGCCCAAGAAGTTTTAGTGTTTTCTGTTTTGCGTTATTAAACTCAATTTGGATCGTCGAATTGCAGCAGCTTTTCCGTTTACTATGAAGTTTGTTTATCGTGATAAAACTACGAATTACTCGATGCATTGATTGGTTAGGTCCAAACAATCGGGATTAATATTGTTTTAAACAATATTTCTCAATGATCTCGTGAAAGTATCTGCCGAATTTCGAACCGATTATTATTATTTTTCTCAGCTTTCACGAAGTCGAGATGAGAGGTTCGTTTTATTCGAAGGTTTTCCCTTAATTATTCACGTATGAAAAATGACATTTCACTTCTTCGGTGTTCGCGTGCCTCACCGATTAAGAGAGAGAGAAGAAAAGCTCTTCGTACCCGCTTGGTTAAATTGAAGAGAAAAATATGATTACCCCGAATATATAATAATAAAAAAAAATAAGAAGGAAAAGAGGGATGGATAAAAAAGAAAAAGCCGCGTTGCTGCGTCTCGCATCATCATTGCGGGTTAGTCATGTGGAGACTTTTCTGTGGCCCAATTATCACGCCCAAGGAACATCTGCTGATCAATCCCAATGAGTGTTCCACAAAGAAACAAGGCACGGAATTGAGGTAAAGGTGGGGGGGGGGGGGGGGGGTTTGGGCAGTAATCAACATCAAAATGAAGGAGGGTTTTAACGGGGTGCGGAGGGGTTTCGCAGCCGCAGAAGCTGACCTAGTTTTCGGATCCGTGTATATCCCGCACCTGGTCCCAACTTGTGTCAGGAAAGGGACCCCTTCGCTCTCCTTTGCTCCAATAATGTCAACCCATACAACTGCCGCTTTTTTTTTTTTCTTCTTCTTCTTCTGTGGTGTGTCAGAATTGAGAAAACGAAGCTTGAACGGTGTCGTGAATTTATTTTCGTTTTTGCTTGTTATATTTTCCCCTCTTCTTGTCCATATATATAGGGAAGCGACGGTTTAGTTTTAGACTTTCTCTGCAAGTTGCGATTGTGACAGGCAACTTGAATCATTTTTTGCAGGTTTTTATTTTATTTTCAAAAAAGCCATTTTTTGCATCTTACTTAAGGAAGCTTCAGCCGGAATAAATATACGATTATTTGAACCTATCGAAGTCAAATTCAACGGGACTCTAAAACAAACTCGATGATGAGAGTCATTGAGTAAGATAATACAGGTAGATACTTCCTCTACAACGGAATTCCACGAACTTGAAACAATGTCGTTGTAGAAAACTAAAATAACATAACCAGAGAACCTCAAAAGACCACGAAAAATCGTTACGTGGATAAAATTTTGTTAGACAAGATCGTTGTATAGTAAGTCCACGTGTATGGGCCTCATTTGGGAAGATTATTTCAGCAAAACAATGATCTGGCAAGATTATTAAAAATGAGAATTTATCATTGATATCGTACCCGCAGGAATAAGTCTCGTAATCCCTCGTAAAAAGTAATGAAATAATAAGTTGCGTCTGTTTAATCTCAGTTTTCTATAAAGCAGGTGTAGTAAAATATAGCCTTTGATTCATGACATGTATGAAGATCTTAAAATTTTTGACTAAAGGAAGTTATAGCCAAAATGTTTGCAGTCGGGCATGTTTAAAATGCATTGGTATTGAGGAAATTAATACTAGTTTATTGGAGAATTTAAATTTTGACTCAACAAAATGTAACTGCATCATCCCTATATGATTGGAAATATTGCAGGACGAAAAAAATATTTACTGTGTAGTGGTAGACCAAACAAAAAATATCTTGATAAGAGAACTAGTTCGTATTTTGGCTCATATCTTCTTTGGAATGCATACACATATTGATTGATCCACGAGTTTTTTGCATGCGTGTGAGCTGCATACAAATTGCTTTTGGTTTTGTACTTCGGGTCATTTTTGAACAAATACATGTTGGTTCTTTGAGTTTTTCATTGCTAAGGGCATTGAAATTGTGCAGTGCATCATTAAACTTGAAGCGAGATTCTTTCCTGAACACTTTAAATTATCTTATTCAAACATCAAAGCCAAAATGTCCGTTCAATTAGCATTGTAATGCCCCATGATCCCATAAATATATGTATTACTGTATCGCGATTTGAACTTTTAATTTTTGAAAATTGGCAGATTTAACTATTCTTAATAACGTCTATCCGTTTCCGAAATTAGGCCTACTTCGTGTGGCCAATTCTGAGCGTTTCTTTGAAAAACTGCTAAAAATAAGAACTAAATCCAGAGTCCTACTTTATTTTTTAATATTCGTTTATGCACGTATGTCTGGGTAGCGAATTAAAGCATCAACTGAAATGCTTCTTTTTAGGCAACGAGCATTTAATAATTTTTCACTATGATACGGCTGTAACATCCCTGCAATTTTAAATGCAGCTTGTCAAGCAGAATTGCAAGTTTGCAGACTAATGATCGTGCGGTATATATAGTCATGATAATTTACAATCTTCATGACGGATACAAAGAATTACTTTTTACACAGAGCCAAAATTTCTCACCTGAAAAATGTTGCACAACACTTCAACAAACTCCCAATCATTTGTAGGTTTTTTGCCCTCTCATTTCTTGCAGTAGTTCTCTGGAATATTTCTTACAATTTTGTTTTCATACAGACCACATTTCTTTCAAGAACTTGACAACTTTACCATGCAGCCAATATCCGTTTTTAGAAGACAAATTAATTAACTTTCGTAAATTCGCCTGCTGTTAATAACCAGGTAAATCTTGAATTCTGGCTCAAACAGAAACGTGGCTATCATTCATGAGAGTGAAGAAAATTATAAATTTTCTCCTGACAGTTGGGTCTTGCTAAGTTGAATATCCCTAATTTGAGTTTACAGTGAATCCCTCTGGCCGAATAACTTGAACCATGTCATTATAGTCAACATTTCTAAGGCATTTATCAAATATAAACTAGAACTAAATTTTAGAGCACATGTCCCAAAAAAAAAAAAACAAAGAAAGCAGATTCAAATTATCATCCTAATGCTTCCCACAGCAAGGGATAACTCAACTTCCTGCAGGTATTAAATCCATTAATAATGAACGCAGTTACAACCATATAAGATCAGAAAATAATGTTTCTTGATTTATTAACCTGCTCCAATCAGGCCATTTTCTCAAATTCAAAAACTCCCCGCCGAGTCAAATTTATTTTTAGTCATATACTGCTATGTATTAAAATTTGACTTGCAGACGCTTCAACTGTATTTTTAAACAGGTGGGGGGAAATCCGGTGAAAATTGCATTCCGACCCCCAGGCCTGGATGCATTCTTTTCTCGCATGTTTTCCCTGCGAATTCTGACGGCAAAATGACCATCGGGTGCCGACAGCCGCAGGAGCGCGTCCATGAATAAATGATCGACCATCGAAACACCGCGAGGTCGATTATTGCGGCAAACGCGTAAGAAACGACGCAAACCTGAGCACCGGAATAATGAATTAGATCCACATGGAAGCGAACCGGAGGATGTGGAAGGAAGGAAGTGGGGGGAAAAAAAGAGAAGAAGAGGAAAGATAATAAAGAGGACAAAAGCAGGAATAATAAAGAACCAGGCGGCGGGGTGAAAAGGGGGCATGGAAGAGAAATAGCAGGCGATCAATCAGTGGCAACATGGCTGCCCCTGTGTTCGATCCTGATGAATAAAATCGACGATCATCGCCGTCGTCGAGAAGGGGGGTCGACGCAAAAAAGAAATTTGCACGATAAGGAGGTGAAATATAAAAATAAGAGAAGCGATTAGCGAACCGCACACCGACGTCAGCGTCGAGGTTGCGTCGCGCTCTTCAT
>CAJPEX010001881.1:0-47690 GCA_905338405.1 Notodromas monacha
TATTACCATTAGTTATAGTGGGAGCTCAGGGTATTATGAGGAAAAGTATGACATTAATAGGGGATACAGAATATGATTTTTTTTAACAGAAAAGATCCTGAACTGCATTATTGGTTCATTATTTTTTAATTTTGTTGCTCTCCTTGTTCTTCTCAACTCTTATTCATCTTCTTTTCCTGCAACATTTCCTCCCATCAATTCATGACCTTGATCAAGAGGTAAATTGTGCATAGCAGAAATTGAAGACTCCATGTGTATGGAATCCAATCAAAATTGCCTTCTGATATGTCAGAATGTGTTGGAATTTTTGTGTGTGAGAAATTTTTTTAAACCTTGTGAATAAATTCTTACAAGTGACAAATAGAGCTGGCATTATTTAATCCATCAAATACAGAATCACTGAAATGTTCAATTTGAAACATTGTGCATTCCACTGGCTTTTCAGAACCCTCAAGTCATTGGTAAAATCACATTCCACTAAAATCTTAATATTTATTTATTTGCATCCTCCTAAATTTTGTTCCCAATGCTTCAAGAAATTTGCAATTTGAGCTGGAATGCATATTTTAATTATTTGCAGAAGAACACAACAAAATGTGTGTAATGGATCTGCCTTCTATTTGTCAGGCAAAAATATCTTTCACCAACTGACACAAACCAAATAAGGTATATTATAAATTCTTAGTCTAAAATTTCCAATTTTTTGAGTAAGACAGTTATCTTCTGGTGTATATTAGAAGAGTCATTGAACATTTAAAAAATGTATCTCTCCTTTTGGCAACTTGCCTCAGACTTGAAGATTTCAGTGACTTATTCTATTGGGTCAAACTGAAGCACCTTAACATGTGGGAAAAGGTGTGCCTTTTTCCTTGCAATGGGAACTATTTTCAAGTCAAGCGATGATTGAATGGATCTTCAGGTCCTTGCACCAGGAAATCCTACCTATGATACACTTTCTTGATCCTCTGAACATCATAGTCCTCCTCATATTGACATGACATGGTCTGTTTCACTTCCTTTGAGTATGCAAACATATCTTGGAAAAGGGACAAAAAAACACTGACAGGAGAGCAGCAGTTTATTCAAGCTGCTTGCTTCTGCTCATGGGGACTTTTGGGAAGAGAAGTCAATGTTTTCCTCACAATGAATGGTGGGACTCATTCCCAACCATCTTCATGCTTGGAAGCATGAAGTCTTGTGTTCTTCTCTTAGTGGTCTGCATTCATTTTTCATGTGGTGAGATGGTCAAATGCTTTTATGGTGTGATATGATGATATGAAATATTTATATTGAATTGAATTGAATAATGGCAAGCTTTATTTTCTGCCTTTTAGTGTTCACAAGTTTCAAGCAATGTTCCTGCATCCAAACCCCTTCCCCACCCACATTCATTCAGACTTCCAAACACATTCCATTACATCAGAATGGAAAACAGATAAATAAGCATCCCAAAATGTACAATTGCACAACTGATGTAAATACATACACGTTCTTCCTTTCCCCAATAACAAAAACAAAATTTCAGTAATAAGAATTTCAGAATAAGACAACTACTGAACCCAAAGTAAAGCACAAGGTGGTCAGCCTGATCCCAGATAAGGTTTAGTTGATCAAAAAATGTGGAAAGAATCTTTGATGAGAAATTATATAAATTTAACAGTTGATCTTGGTCCTCTAAGATTTTGGAAGAAGCGTTTTCAGTGAATTGTGGGAGTTCCAAATCCTATGGAAGCTCATTTCTGTAACTTTGGAATGCTGGGAATGATATAGAAGGTGCTCTGGTGATGCATTAACCAAAGTATTAATACTTCAGAAATTTCACCATTTGGACACCTTAGGAAATTTGATGGTTTTTTTTATTAAAATGCAATAAATTTGTAAAAATTAAAGATTTATAAAATTTTGGATTTAGGTTTGAAGCAGCAACACTTTCAAAGGGGCACTCCTGCTGAGAGGGGATTGGTGCAGGCCAGAAAAATCCTTTCCAGCAACAACAACAGCATCCCTGCCAACTTGAGGCACATTGATGACATGTCCAGGATCATCAGGAAAGTTGACATAGTGCCCAGAGGGACTGAGTGTGGCAACTCTGAATGTTGCACATCCAAAAAGTCAACAAGGCTCAAGTCGTGTCCAGCAAAAAAGTGCAAAAAGAAGAAGAAGAAGAAGGCAAGCAAGAAAAAGCCCATTTCCACATCCCCTAAGAGTTCAACTGATGGTGTTGGTCAGATTGGACATGAAGACACAAGTTTTGTTTGTGAATGCTGACTTGTGGCAAGTAGCAGATTTCCCTCCATTTTTCTGTCCTTCTCTTGTGTCACCACCAGGTGATTGTCATCATCAGTGGAGCCACCTAATGGGAACTGATTGGAAGTTAATTAGCAAAAACGGGTACAAAAATGGCACTTTGGAGCAGAATTGGGATCAGTTGCAAGAACCATGTTGGCTTTGCAGGTTGTTGCCTTGTTATCACCTCTATGTTTCACAAATGGCATCAGTCATCACAGTCAGTGCCTCATCATTCAAACTCATCCCAAGAAAATTTAAATTTTTTTTATTAATTCTGTCCAGGTCTGGAAAAATACAAAATGCTCCACCCAGCTGTGCAAATCAGGGAAATGCTCATCCCAAAAATCATCAGTCACCGTGAAAAAGGCACTGCTGCAAGGAATAAAAGGAACTCCACAAAAAGTAAGTTACCGTCAACACGCGCACAATGGACCATACTGCGCTGTTGTGTGAAAAGTCTGTTATATGCAAATTCAATCATTAAAAAATTAAAATGTTCAATTTTTACCATACACTTCTAATCATAAGAAGTCTTTTATGTGCATTTAGTCCATTGTGCAGGAGGAAAAACAGCCTCCAGAGGCATTCCGCTGTGCAAAAATGCATTGTGCAGGAGGTCTGTTGTGCAGGGATCAACTGTACTTCAGTGAATTGCAAAAATTGATCCTCTGACCAAGAACCTTGTTTAATTACAGATGAACTGTCTGAAATTCTTGGCTCAGAGCATTCTGAAAGATTTGCCTCCAGGAATGTCTCAGAAAGTGTGGAATCTTCAACAACTGTGAGCCCCTTGATGGAGCCACTCACAGTAAAGCCAGCATTGGAATCCTTCACATCTGCTCCTCCTGTTCAAGTAGCAACCATTGAAACCAACAATTCCCAGAGCTTGAGCATCCTGCAGACAATTCTTGAAGCAATACAGGAAAAGTTCAAGAATAGCAATGACACTGATGAAAACAGTCCACTGGGGAAGCTTGGAAAGATTCTGGGACTGATAAAGGTCAACAGAACCTCAGAAGATAACAAGAGCAGCAGCAATACTTCCCAAATCATGGAGGCAAATACCACTATGGTATCCAACAACAATGACACATCAGCACTCAGGGACTACGATACCAATACCCAGAATTTTCTGAGACAAGACATCAATAAGCCTCCTGACAACAATACCAAGCCTGTCTCATGCAACAGAGACAGCAATTCACAGAACAAGAAACCAACATGTTCAGAATGTGCAGCTCTTATTAAGAAATACAGAGATGAAAACCCTCATCCACATGTTGTGGTCTGTCCCAAGTGCTCACAGATATCTGAATGATCCATGTGTCTGAAATAAACCTGATGATGCTGCTGCTGCCTCCAAACTTCTCTCTTTCTTGATTGAATCAAAACCTACTCAGCCAACAGATGATGGCTCCATAAAAACCAGCATCTTCTACCATCTTCTCATCATTCTTACAAAGTCCTTCCAAAGAGTTCAGGAGAATAACCAAAGTCTTATCCCAAAAAAACAAAACAAAAGATAACATGCATCTTCTGTTTCTGATCATTGCTGTGGCTGGGGTTGCCAGAAGCAACCCAGTGACCCAACCCAGTGAGTCTTGGATGATTATGACTGAAAAAAAAAAGAGGTTTATATACATAACATCTTTGTCTGATATTCATAGGTATTCAGCCTTTGACCCCATCTCCTACACCATCCCCAGCTATGGTTGAGATTGGAGAAGCAGCCCTCCTGAGACCAATTGGGCACCAAATGCCACTCAACACCACTCCTCTCCCACTCATGGACCATGGTGCCAATTTTTTTCATGATAAGCCAGTGAGCCTGGAAGCCAACAGACAAATCCCTGCTGTAGCACCACAGCCCCAAGCAGCCCTTCTCAACATCACAAGGGACAATTCTAGCATGGAAGAGATGAAGCGACCAAGGAGACAGGCCTCTGGCTGTTCAGACCCCTGTGCCTCCACTTCTGACCCCTGTGCCTCCACTTCAGATGCCTGTGCCACTTCTGACCCCTGTGCCTCCACTTCAGATGCCTGTGCCACTTCTGACCCATGTGCCTCCACTTCAGATGCCTGTGCCACTTCTGATCCCTGTGCCTCCACCTCAGATGCCTGTGCCACTTCTGACCCATGTGCCTCCACCTCAGATGCCTGTGCCACTTCTGACCCTGTGCCTCCACCTCAGATGCCTGTGCCACTTCTGATCCTTGTGCCAAAAGCTGCTAAAATATTTGCTTCCTTCTGGGAATAAAGGAGTCATATTGGGAGAAATAAAGCCATCAAGTGAGGCCATATAGCCAAGCTGTGCCTTATTTTCAGCTAGCATCCAACCAGTTGTTTGCTTTGAAAAACAATTTGTTTTATCCAAAATCACCACTTATCCTATATATGTATATTGAAAATCAAGTTTTTGCATTGTTAAGCTCTTGTGTTGCAAAGCTTAATTTTTTGCAATTTATCTGATGGGAAAAATAAGTGTTTGAGGAGATAACCAAAATATTTTTAGACTTCCTGTTTGTCCTGGAGAAAATTGGAACCATGGAGGCAATTACTGCTGGATGCAGCACCTTTTGATTTGATGGTTTTTTAATTGAATGTTTACTCTTTGAGATTTTAAAAACTCCTGCAGGGAACTTCTACAGGTGCATTAGACTTGGGGATCATGGGAAAGTGCTGGGGCTTTGCTTTTCTCACTCTATTCACTTTTGTGGCAATCTGTGCTGGTAATGTTACATCAACACTAAACATTGCTTTTCTCTTATACATTCATGTTGCATTCTTATTTATTTCAGATGGAGCCCCAAGAGTTGTGCATCCACAAGACTCCTTTCTGGTGATTGAAGATGAACCCAAAACCAAAATTAGCAATGCAAAGGTCAGGATGGATAACTCAATGCCCAAAGGACTCCAAGGCAGACAAATGCATCAGAGACTCCATCAAATGAGATTCTTTTGATTCATCTTTGAAGTGTTGAAAAAGAGAACTTGGCTTCCCAGGGTAATAGAGGAATAAAAAAAACTTGCACAGCTGAAGAGTTTCTATAGTTTTCTGTCCATGTATTGATTTAATTCCCTGCTGATTGCATCAGGTAAACAGGTAAGAGGCAGCATTTTGCCAGCAGGAGCTGCATCATAGTTAGTTAGAAAGTGTCTGACTTCTTCTTTGGTAAACATGGTCTTGGTGATGCGCAAAATCTGTGTTCTCATCTTGATCTTCACTTTATGTTGGTCAGCAGGTAATTTTTACTCAAGTACTCAAGTGGTACCCACCATAAAAGTACCATTTCATAGTCATATAGACCAGTGTTACCCAACCCATGGTCCACAGACCATCACCGGTCCTCAGATGCTTTTTGCTGGTCTGCAAGGAACATTTCTTCCACACAATAAATTTATTAAAACTAACAATGAAGTCTGTTATTGCAATCCAAAATTTTAGAGACAATGGCAGCTGATATTATCTGATGAAAAATGCCTTTTTGGTTCTTCTCCTAATAGCACTTCAGAAATAATTTCACCTGCTGAAATATGTTACTTCCACTTTTCAACCCAAGAAACCTTTCTTTAAGCCCAGCATCCTATTTTTTAAAAAGGCATTTCCACTTTATAGCTGCTTCAAGGGTTCTCAACTTATTTTTTGTAATAAGTTTTTTGTCCTGAGGACTGTATGGCAAGTATTTTCAAATTTTCTGCTGATCGTCAAAAAGTTTTTGGACCATTGCCGGTTTGTGGATTTTCAAAAGTGTGATGCTGGAAACAGCTCAAATAATCATTAATAATTAGGAATGATGCTGTTTTTCAATCAAATAAGGTAAAATCTTTCCAAAGGAGAAAATGATGGTCAGCATGCCAAAAATCAACTGAAACTAAAAATATTTTTCAGCGAAGGTAAAAAATCTGAAATCTTAATATCTTAAAAATGAGTATTGAAGCTTACTTTAGAATTCCAGCAGAATCACCACACCAATCAACCCACAGTATTTATCATGGGTTACATTATAATTTTGCCCATGGGCAAAAAAGTGTTGAACATTCAATATTTCTTGAAAATGTATAAAGTGATTTAAAAGAAAATTTACAGCACTATGTATCAGTCTACAGTAAAATCTATTTGATTCAGATAGATTTGTTTTTGCTGCCAGAAACTGTTTTTTTGGGAATGGAACAGTTTGTACCTGACATTGTGTATATGCTTTAAATTCATTTTAGCTAAAAAAAATTGTACAGAGTGCCTTCATTTGGAATTCAAGTGATGAATGCATCATTTTATAAAGTGATTTATTATTCATGTTGATAAACCTTGTTTTTAACACGTTTTTATTAACTTGCTTTCTTGTCCGTTTGTTTGTATGCGCACCACATTTAAGGTTATTTTTTGCTTTTTTAAAACGTGGTTTTTTAGATTAATTTTTCAATCTACTAAATTTTTTTGTGCTTTTTAGTCTTACTTGAAAAACTTTGTTTTTTAGATTAATTTTTTAATCTACTATAATTATTGTTGTTGTTCTTGTTTCAGAGGTGAGAAAGGCCAACAAGAACTTCCACCCTCAGGACCCATACCTGGTGTTTGAAGACATTGAAAATCAAATTCCTCCAACAACAACAGTCAAAAGCAGGCCCAGAAATGTACCCCGCATCAGGCAAAGGAATTATTTGCATGAAAGGATTCAACACAAACTGCACAGCAAACTGCGACTTCAGGCCAAATGAAAGCAAATATTTACAAACTCATCAATCACACTTAGGAAGCAGATCCTTTTCCCACCCCATCTCCAAAATGATAATTGAAGAGATAACAGGACTTTTTGAGGGGATGTATAAAAGCCTCACTTGTACCCAATGGAATCATTATCAAGTATTAATATTCAGGAAAAATAAGGCATGGGCTTGTCAACTGTTGTCATTCTGGTTTTCACATTTACCACAGCACTTGGAGTTGTCAATGTGAATATTCCCAAAGTCCCATCACAGCTGGCAACTGCTGGTGAGCATGTGTAATATTTCATGCCAATTAATTTCTACATGTGCTTGGATGTCTTTGTTGTTTTGTGTGTGTGTGTGTGTGTGTGTCTACAGAATTTATAAAACCTTCAAGGCCATCAAGACTCCAAACAAGTTCAGCTCCCCAGAAGAAACCATCAAGTCATCAAATATCTAAAGGCTTAGATCATCAAAAGCCATCAGGGTTGCCACAAGCTCTACAAAGACCAACAGGAAATAACATCCCTGCAGCTGCTCAGAAGCTCACAGCCCAAAATTTCCCTCAAGTGACCCTAACCAAGTTGATAAAGTTGGAAAGGTTGGACCAAACCCAGGGCAAAGGACATGCTAGGGTGAAGAGACAGTGTTGTTCATCCAAAAAATCCAGCAGTGGATGTGGTTCCAGTAATTCATGCCAAAAGTCCTCATCATCAAAAAAATGTGGATGCTGAATATGATTCCCCTGCTCCAAGACCTTTTCTCCTGACACATTACAATAATAAACTGCATATACACTTCAGCAAGGCCTTGTTATTTCATGAAAAAGTTCCTCATTGGGTTTCTGTTTCTTCTTTTTTTATTTGAGAGCAGGGGGGGGGGAAAGAAAATATGCCTAGACTATAAATAAGCTAGGGTATCAAGGAACTGCTTGCTAAGACTCTCTGAATGTTCCTGGCATTCAGACACTTGACTTCAAGAAAAGTGTCATCATGAAAATTCTCTTGGTGGCATTGTTTGTTTCCTTGTCTGTCCACCTCACAGCATCTTCCAAGGACCAGACTAGTGACCAAATAATTAAGTTACCAGTGCCAAGGTTGGCTTTGGCACTCCAGTCCCAAAACATCAATGGCACAGAGGTCTGGTCAGTGGACAAACAAATACCTATACAAGGACCAAGACTCAAAAGAGAGGGGGAGGAAACTAGCAGAAAGATGAAGAAGAAGAAGAAGCAGAAACCCAAGCAAAGGAGACCCACATTCAGGATGAGGAAGCCTTCAAGAAGACCAAAAAAGAAACCTGCTCCCAAGAAGAAGAAGCTTGGGAAGCCCACAAAGAAGAATGGTGCAAGAAAACAGTGACATTTTTGTCTTTCTGAATGTTCCTCTCTTGGAAAAAAAGCATTCTTGTTGTTCTTGGATGAAATAACAGAGAAATAAATCACACTTTCAACTCTTCAAAAACTTGTTGCTTTTTCTTAATTATTTTTTCCAGCACTATAATTTTGAAAATTGATTGCCTTATTGCTATCTGCATGCCAATTTTTTTTTCAACTATGGAAACAGCCTCTTCATCATCTGATTCTGCCACTGACTCATCATGATTCTTTGCATAATGCTGCAAAAACCTGATGAATGGAATTTTATTTATACACTACATGATTTTTTACTTCTGGCCACAGTCATCATCCTGTCAATTTTTTTTAACTATAAATCATTGTATTGATTGATCTTGTTGTTCCTCAATGTGAATATGCCATATTTTTAGGGCGCATTAGAAAACATGCTTCAGATCCTGGGACATTTTTGAACCTCAAATTGAAACATTATACATATTGTGATTGCAAATGTAACATTCCTTGAAGTGTTATATTTATTTTATTTACTTTGAAATTTCTTTTGACTGCTGCTTAATGTGCTGGTTGCAATGAATGATTAAAATGTGCTGGAACCCCATGAAGATGTAGTAAACATTTGTTGCATCATCCTCTTGAATAAAAGGAGAAATCTTGAAAAATTTCACATCTCTTGACTAAAAGGAGGAATCTTGAAAAATGTTACATCTGGAGAAATATTATTCCATGATGAAACATTTTCCAAGCATTTTTTAAAATCATCAGGAGCTACAGAGAAATACAATTTGTTCAATGTCATCCAACATTTTACTTTTCATTCAAAAATGTGCATGTCCTGGTTCCTCAACACAATTTTGCTTGATTTTTAGGGATAAAAGGAAAATATATAGATGAATAAAATCAAAGAATTGGGGAAACCCACTATAATGAATAACTTTTCAACTTTCTGTAATGCAATTAAATATTCAGCATGAAGCAAGAAGGGCTGTTCAATTTTGCATCCCACAGATTATTGGAAAGGGATTATTTTGCTTCACTCACATTAAATCGCTTTAAATAATTGTCATTCATGTATTTCACCATATAGTTTCCTTATAATCACTGAATTGTTGAGAAGGTCTTTTTCAAAAAAGTTTAAAAACTGAACCTGTGTTGCAAAGATCTGGAAAAAGTGTTTGCAGATGAATGATTATAGAGAAGAAAAAAAGAGGAAAGAATTTCTCAGGATTCTTTTTTTTTTCGTTGAGGAAGTGGGAAGAAGTACCACAAGGTGTTATTGTGTGATCATGAACCCAGCAAAGGAATGGAAAACTATTCTAGGAAGAATCCTTACCATCTACATCCCTTTGATCTTTGCCGGAAGCTGTCTTATCTCTGCATGAAGAGCAGAAAACAAGGGATCTTGCAAACACCACAAAGGATTTCCCGAGAAGTTGAAATACTCAATTGCAGATCATCTCAATATCATTCACCAACTGTGATCAGCAGTAGAAGGTTCAAAAGTTTACAAGAGGAAGAACTTGAAACAAAGGAAGAAAAAACAGTTTCATTCTTAGCCCCCTTTGATAAAATGCTGGGTGTATTCATTGGGATCCTGGCTCTTGCCAGCACTTGTCAAGGTCAGTTTCAATAAGAATCATAGGTGTTTTTCCTCTGGCAAAACCCCTTTTTTTTTACATGCTCAATTTTGTATATATTTCTCCCAAAGGGGCAAGTTTGATCAATCCAGTGCCACAGGCCATGGACTCAGGAAAGCCTTCAATTCCAGGGATCCCATCAGCAGAGCAAAAGCCACCAGTCCAGGCAGCAAACATGCCTCAGATCCCCCATCAGGAGGCCCCAAGACCTGTGCTTCCAGGCCTGGTCATGAACAGTACCCAGCAGCAGCAGCAGCAGCAGATGCCATCAGCACCCAGGATAATGCCAGTGATGGCCAATGTGACTCAACCTGAGGCCAACCTCACCAGAGTGAAGAGAGCAGACCCCACCAACCCCTGTGACCCCTGCTTTGATCCCTGTGCCACCAAGGACCCCTGTGCCACTGAGAACCCGTGTTTGCCACTGTGCACCAAGGACCCATGTGCTACCACTGACCCCTGTGCCACTCCTGACCCCTGTGCCACCACCCCTGACCCATGTGCCACCCCTGACCCCTGTTTGCCCATCTGCACTGCAGACCCCTGTGCTACTACTGCTTGTTCTTGAAACTTTTCCTGATTCCATGTCACAGAAGAAGAATAAAGAGAAATATGCAAGCAAGTCTTCAATATTCAACTTTTGAAATGTGATGATTCAAAACTATAAAAAAAAGTCCTGAAGCAAGTCCTACATTGTGAAAACGTGTATACAGGTGGCGCCCCACAATTTGACCCTAACCCATTGCCAGCAGGTAAGGGTCAAATTGCAAAACAATGTCAAATTCAATGGTTGCTACATAAAATTTGACAGTTTGAGTCTTTCTGCAGGTAAAATTGCAGGGCAAAAGGTTGAATTGAAAGTCAATACCTCAGCAAATTTTACCATCCAATTACAAGATGGAAAAATTTAGGGATGTCGTATTGCAAGGTACCACCTGTATATATATATATATATACATCAAAACATAACAAAAATGCATTTTGAGTTTGGTGGGGAATTTTTTGATGGATAAGAAGCCCAACAAAAAATACAAATTAGTAAAAATAATTGACCAAATACAAAATGTGACACAAAATACTGGCTATAAAGCAGAGGCCATTTGCATTAGAGATATTTTAAAAGTTATCAAATTGACTGATCATTCCATATAAGTATACCTCAAGAAAAAATCCAAGATTCAATATTTTGTAAAAAATCAAGTTGAAAGATTGAGGAACTATCCCACATTACCTGAGCATATAAACTGAAAGAACTTTATGTAAGCAACAAAATACTGTACACTACCTAAAGTACAGATGCACCATATTGTGAATTATATTCTGAAATTCAAATATCCACCAACTTGTATTGATTTTATATTTTTATATATTTTTTAAAAGAATTATATGATTAAAAGAAAAGTCTTATATTTGAAAGAAATTAAATAATTTCTAAACTGCTGGTTCAGACTTTGTATTTGCCCCCAAAGACTCATCCAGAGTTTCTGTAAATACAATCCAGGGTCATTGAACTTGACATCTCCCCTGTTATCGCATCCTGGGTTTTGGGAAAGTTGACTCAGCATCAGGAGACGAATTATTTTGTGCGCTTCCCGCTTTCTTTTTATTTTTTGATATTTTGCAGAAATAAGCTATTCTTCCTTCATTCTGCCTTTTTCAAATTTTCAGGCTCCCAGAATTGAATGCATTTCTGTCCAGCAATCCTGATGCCCCTGATAGTCATCTTTGAGAGAGTTTGATTTCTTGACATCATCCAAGATGCATTTGAAAAATGGAAGCATTGTTTTGGGGGATCTTTTGCTATGAATGGCTCTCTTGAAGTGCTTTGCCATGAAGGAGATCCAGTCATGCTCAGGAACATTTCTTCTCTGCATTCTAGCCTGCTGTACAAAGGAAACAAACAATAATTCAAATTAAAATTCAAAAATTCGCAAACATTATCCATATATGCAATGAAGCTATGATCTGATTTCTCAGTTTATAGATCATTTATTTGGGAAAAAACTGCTGAAATGAAATGTTTATGCATGAGCATTTTGATTGCATAACTGTGCCCTTTTACATTGGGAATAACCTGATTTTTTCTGATGCTTTTTAAATAGATATTCAAGTAACATCAAACCCTGAGAACAAGGTGTACATCATCTAGAGGCTTTTTGGAGGAAAGAATGAAATCAAATTTATTTCTCAAAGTTGAATACCTATTGACAGTCGATTCAATATTAATTGCTCAAATAAGGTACAATCTAAAGCATCATATATGTCAATTGTGATTTTTGTTAGATGCTTTTTTGGAGAATAATTTGGCCAAGAATTCCTAACAATAATTTGTAAGAAAACTCCATCAGATACCAAGTCAACATGCTGTTCTCAATCAATTAAATGGTTCTGTTTAATTTATTTTTTACAAGATTATATGTGCATGCACAGTATTTTAGCACAAATGGTGTAAATGATGATGTTTGAATGACAAATGAAGCCTCTCACAGTTGGTTTCTTGTACTTCAAGGTTTCATCATCAGCTGAGTTCCATGTATTCTCATGTTGAAAAGGAACATCTTTGCAGCTTGGATCAAAGAGATTTTGACAAAATCCATTGTCCTCATTGAAACCTTTCTGAGGGGTCTCAAAGGAGTAGTCAGGAGAGTTTCTCATGTCTTCCATGGACTGCAGAAATCCAGGGGTTGGAGTTTCCAGAGAGGCCTTTTTCAGGTTATATCCCACAACCTTCCTAGTGGAAAAAAATATCAACATTACTTATCCTGAAATGTCACAGAGTGGTTGACCATGATTATTAATGTTGATGAGTCAATTGAACAAAGGTTCAACCATGTACAGAGAAGGGGGTTTGGTTGTGGAAATCTTGATTGAACCTTGTGAACGCTGAAAAGCGGCAAATAAAGTGTTCCTTTTTATTCATTCTGTTCATTCATTCATCACTGACAACAGTGTGACAGATGGCAATAATTACTTGCCACCCCTCTGAATATCTGCTTTCATTTGCAGTTCAATTTTGTATAGAATGCATCAATGCATATTTCATGAGATCTGGAACTCATGATTGCTCAAGGAATCTAAGATGTCCTCAATTCCTTGAACCTATATGTATTTAGTGACTGTGCTGTCATATGTTCCTCAGAATTAATCTAGAGTTCATAGCAATTTGTTCTCAGGAAGCTTTGCAGCAGACCCAGGAAAATCAAATTAAAAAATTCTATATAACTATTTAAAAAACGAAGTCCAAGAAATTATTATCATTGTGAAAAGAAAAAATGAAGAAATGCATGTGTCATAACAAGTTAGAATTAATGGCAAAACTTATTTCAAATGTACTTGTTGTTGAATCAATTTACTTTGCCAAAAATGTATATGCAGTATTATTTTGCATACAAAGAATTGAGTTTTTATTTTTCTCAGTTAGTATATGGACAACACTACTGTAATTATTTAGCAGGGTCTCTGTTGAAATTTTGGTTAGACCATGGCCAGGGAAAAGGTGATGATTGGCTGTCACCTTTATCTCTATAGCTAGTGTAAGTGTGTAACACCCATCACATGGATAGAAGTTGGATGGTAAAGACACTGACGGGAATGGGCTGTGGTAAGGTTGGAACTGGGGCTGATTGGGACCCATCTCCATGTCTTTCCAACCCCTGGCAGCATCCTTATTGGCATTCACCAATCTGGCAGCCTGGACCCTGTGTGAAAAATTCACTTTTTGGGTCTCTGGGCGCCTGCGTTTGGGTCTTGGGGTGGTGTCTGAGGTCCATGGTCTCCTGTCCACTGCCAGGCCATCTCTGAGACCCAAGAATGACCTCTCACGGATGGATGCCATCACTGACCTGTGTCTGTGGTCATCTGAAGCTAGAGGACTCCAAATGTACCCAATATCTTGAAATGCATGTCAAACAATACAACAATGGCTGTGGTTACAGACTCTCCTCTTGGATGCAACAGTTGGCACTTGAATATCAGAAACAATGCATTTACATCATCCAGCATATTCTTTTGTAAGTGGTATTAAAACAATTCTCATTACAGTATGTATCAAACTGAATACAGTGGCCCCCCGCCTAACAGACCTCCGGTGTAAGGGATTTTTGCCAAACAGACCAGCTCTGCAAGCAGTTTTTCCTCCCGCCCAACAGACAAAATCNACAAAATCCGCCAAACAGACTTGTTTTGGCTTAAAATTAGTGTTGAAAATTGAAATTTTTAATTTTTTATGTAATTGAATTCGTGTAAAGGACTTTTTGTCTAACAGACTCGTCTCTTGCACAAATCAAGTCTGTTAGACGGGGGTTGACTGTATATGCAGGTTTTGGTCCATGGAAACAATGTTTACCAGCTGCTGGATCAATCTTCATTATAGGGTGTAAGAACTGTATATACAGTTGTTAGCTGGACTGTTTGATAGCAGAGATTAAAAAAAGACTGTACTCTACTGTTAGTATGCTACTCTATTATTGAGCATGTTTTTTCTGCAATTTTAGGACTACAGTAGTACAGTACTGAATTTAATTTCTTGCTTGGCAACCTGCACATCTTATTCTGAAAATTTTGAATCCTTGGTTAGCATGAAAACATGCATGCAATTATATATAATTTACAATATATAGTTGTTGGTTGGTTATTTTTTCTTTCAAAGTTAAATACCATGAGTAATGTAAATATATACAAAGTATTGTGTGGGTGAAATTTGCCGCAGTTGAACTTGCCGCACTTCAACTTGCCGCACCCTAACTTGCTGCTGCTGCAACTGACCGCAGCCTGAAGTGACCGCAGTCACAAGTTGCCACTGCAACAAGTTGCCGCAATCATTTCTCACCGCAGTCAAAACTTGCAGTAGTTATAAGTTGCCACTCTTTCAACATGCTCTACTTGAAGATTAATTCAGACAGTTCTAGAAATTTTTAAAACTTAATTCACAGCAGAACATGTTTGCAAGTGAAAATAATGTACATGGAAAAAGCCTTACCATCAAAAATAAAATGCGCATCATTTAGCCACCAATAGTACTAGTTCAGGATGAAGGAAATCATTGAAGCCCCCTCTATATATTCTAAAAAATTTCAAACAGCAGAATGCCTAGTTAAGAAGTGGAAGAATGTGGGAATTTTTTTTCCCTGAAATCTTAGACAATGAAATGGCAAGTGGCTGCAATTCATATGGCAAATTGTGATAGCAGCAAGTCATTACAGTGGTGAGTTGTTGCAGCAGCAACTTCCACCTGTGTTGACTTATCACAGCGGCAAGTTAACACTGCAGCAGGTTGTGACAGCAGCAAGTTAACACTGTGGCAGGTTGGGTGTGCAGCAAGTTCAACTGCTTGCAGCAGGTTGGGTGTGCAGAAAGTTAGAAAGCGGCAAGTTTCACCAACATGACAAAGTATTCCTCAAAAGCTTTGTAAGATTATTGTAATTTGAACTGTTGAGCACTATTATGCCTCTTCAACTTTCACCAAAAGTTTGAGTCAAATTTTCAAGAACTTCAAAATTTTTTGCTGGGGTGAAATTTGTACTTTGAAGCATAATCAATATTCAATGGAATGCATCAAATTCAGGAATCGAATAAGGTATATGAAGAGCTATAAAACACTGTGAAATGTTAACTGATTCATTTTAAATTTTAAACCAGACATGCACACAGTTCACTATAGCTGCTGGAAGGACACTCACCATGGCATTGCAATTCAGCCACCAGACATAATCCCAACCATGTTAAAATAGTCTTCATGAATCCTGCCGCAGACAAAGAGGAATTCTCAGGCAGGAGGGCTCATAGAAACGCTTTACAAACACAGGACTTATTGCTTCTATTCCTATATCTCCCAAAGTTTGAGTGTCTGGCTCCAGCTTCTCAAGGGTGCAGAAACATTATAAAAAAAGGATCTCAAACTCCCCCTAAAATATAAACAGCACTTCTCCATTCATCTGTGTGTTCCTGGTTTCTCCTTCTATGTACCCATCTTCATTTAGCAAAGTCTGTGAAACTTGTGAGTCATCTTGATAAGTTTGTTGGTTCACTCAAATGAAGTGGGGGATTCAAGGTCCTTGTCCAAGTCAGGATTCTCAGGCCCTTGATGAGTATTGGCATCTGCCATGAGTTCTATCAAATGCAGCAGTTTCACCATATCTGCCATAAAGTCATCAGTATCTGGATTTGGTTGGCTTTCAGAAAAGTGTGTGAGCTTCTCTTGGTTTTTCTTCACTAGCCTCTCAAGCTCCTGAACCTCAAATTCAATGTGGTTTATATCTTCAGTTTCCTTCTGAGCAATTCTCTGGAAAGGTGGCTGTATGAGGGGCAGGTTGAAAGTGGGGTCAACTTTGGGGCTGATGATTGGGTGAAAGAAGTCATGTGACCCCAGGACCCCAGGTGGCAGGAAAGATATTATTTGCCTCCTTGGGCGACCTTCCATGTATGATTGTGGTGCCTGGGTTCCATCTCCCTTCTGTGTGGGTTGTTGGTTGGTGGTGGAAGGAAGGAACATGTCCAGTTCAGACATTGTTGGTATCAGGGTGTCCAGCAGAATCTTCCTTGCAGCCTTCCTCCAGATTTTATCCTTCCCTGAAGGAGTAACACACATTAAAAATGGTACATGGGTGAAAGAGAGACTGAATTATACCAAAATCCTGGGTTGGTGAGGACTGAGAAAACAGAGCAGCAAATAGGACACATGCTCTGAGAGCAGTTGAGGCTCTCATCACCAAAACACAACAACAAAGGCACTTCAGGCACAAGATGCATGTATTTTCCTGCTTCACACCCAGGCAAGATGAAAAGAAAAGACACAGTTTCCCCAGGCTATGAGACTCTCTCATGGAAATGCACTCATTGTAGGGCTCACAAGCAAAAAAAAAGGAAAAAAGATTTTCTGAGTTGGTTGTTGGGGAGTGTCTGAGTTTAGTCTTGTTGTCCCAAGTGGCAGGAAGTTTGACTTGATTCCCATATCCTTCCTCCACTAAACTCATTCTTGTTTATTGCCACACCTGCAAGACACTATTCTGCTCAGCTCATCAATTTTGGCAGCTTTGGCTAACTGGAGGTCATCATCATGCTCTGACACTTGCCAGAATCCCACTGACCGCTTTCCAGATGACTTTGACTGTGCTTTGCTGCTCACTTCTGGAGCCCTGGCAAAGTAAGCAGAATTTCCAAAACATCCTTCTACAACCATAGCAATGAACATCCCCTGCAGACCATCAGGTTTTCTTTTTTCAATATCAAAAATGACACTGCGGGGAATTATTAGCTACATGCTGGCACTCAGTATTTCCAAATAATAGAAGCTTGAAAATAAGAGAGGCTTCAGTATGGCATGTTGAAAATGCTTTGGTCTTTTAGATGAGGAACAGCTATAGGGATTAAGTAGACATTCAAATCTGGAAAGTTTTGACTCATAATGGTTCAATTAGATTTTCTTTAACATGGAACATCAGCATCATTATGACTATGCATTGTGCCTGTTTGTTTGGTGAAATTCCTAACAAAAACTTCACATTATGTATTATTGTAAAGGAATGAATGATCGGCTGTGGAAATCTTGATTGAACCTTGTGAACGCTGAAAAGCGGCAAATAAAGTGTTCTGTTCATTCATTCATGTAAAGGTGCTGCACAATGCTGTGGATTCTTTGTGTTGGTGTAATGATTTCTTCCATGATGAGGTACAGTAATTTCAGAAAATGTGTATTTTTTTCCAATTTGCATTTTAGAATCTTATTTTTCACCTGGTGGTGTGAATAGAGTTGTACTTTTTGTAGGCTGCAGCAGCTTCAACAGCTTTCAGGTGCTCTCTGGCTTCAGCAGCTTCTGCAGCAGCAAGTCTTTTCCTGGCTAAAATGATCTTCAGTTCAGCCAGTGAAACTGTGGTCAGCTGTGCATCACTTGGAGTAGTGGACCTCTGCTGATTATTGAGCACTGGGTGCACAGTGTTGAGATTGTCTTCTTGAGGTATCATGGTTTGGTACCTTGGTCTGCTTTGCTGCTGATGCCCAAATACCAACTGGGGAATGAAGCTTTTTCCACTTCCATTATTCTTCAAACTACTGTGCATACAATCATGGATTATTTATCAGATTTTGCTAGCTTTGAATTACCCTTCAATAGAAACTGAATGCATTGAAAATAACATGGAGATTGCATAAAGGGGAAAACTATCCTCAATTTTAAAAAGCTGTCAAACCTAACAATACTATGTATCATTATTCATTAAATGGTCATTTTTGTTTCAGAAGATGAACAAAACTCTAAACTATAATGTACAGTCAACCCCTGAACAACAGACCTGCTAATTTTTGCAACAGACTTTAGTCTTGAAATTTTTACTTTATGCTATTACTTTAAACCAACATAAGTCTGTTATGCAGATTTATTCCATTTTGTGGTAGGGAAAACTGCCTCCAGAAGCAGTCCATTGTTCAAAAATCTATCGCGCAAAAGGTCCGTTCTGTGGGGGTTGACTATATATCTCATCTATACAGCTGCTGTAATAATTCAACCCTACCCCTGAGTTATTCATGGTTATATTTCAATTAATCACAATAGAACCAGCCTAAAAATGCATGTTGCTGTGGGAAATTGTGAAAAGTACCTGACGGTTTTGGAGAGGAGGTGCCCTGAATCTTCCTTCAGCAATGGCATGAGTGACATGTTTGACAGGTGAGAGATTCAACTTGTTGTCCATGGATTGATTGGTGTCTTCCTGCTGAAGACTCTTAGTGGTGGGCTCTGTGTTGCTGGTAGAGCCTGATTCTTGAGAAGCCATTTCCTTCACCTCCAGGATCCCATCAATTGAGATCTCCTTCTCAGTTGTGTCACTCAACTTTCCTTGTCCACTGTACTTGTCCATGGTCACCTTCATATGATCTGAAAGGTTCTTCTTCAGTTCCTTCATCATCACATTATCTTCAATCTCAGATCTTGAATTGTGTATATTGAGCTGAGAATATGGACCTATTTCTGGGGTTTTGCTGGACTCCAGTTTGTGCAGCTCCTCCCTCAGCACTGGGATGTCATCAGCAAGGATTGCATTCACCAACCTTGAGCTTTCCTGGAGGGACTCATGAATAAGGTCTCCTGCTTGACAAGAAAACATAAGCAGTTTATAGCATACAAAGTCTTGATAACTAAACCTGGCTATACCTTTCCTTGCAGGAGGCATGTTGAGGATTTGTGGCTGAGTTTGCTTGTTTGGCCTGGGTCCAGGGAACAGTACATGTGGTACCTCCTTGTGTACAACACTTGGGGGATTGTTGAAAGGGTTCCCTGAGGTCTCATAGAGGCTCTGGATCACCTCTGGCTGCCTTTGCCTTCTGCACAAGCAATGAAAAACTAATCAAGTCACACACAAATTCAACTTTTCAGGGTTTCATCAAGTACATATTGTTCAATTTGTATTTGCCAATGAACCATATGTGAAGTTCCAAATTTCTTTATTCATATTTTGGTCAGCATCTGCCTTTGAATGCTCATGAACTGTGTGAGTCTTTGGGCATCTGAATGCTGATACATCTCATTTTGTGTCATATTCCAGTCCTGTGGGAACATGACCAAATCAGATGCACCCAGTTTGCATCAACAATAACACTTGCATTCAGGATGTATGTGTTGCAAAAGAACATCATGCTGGCACAAAATAGAATGGTACTTTATGCACATCTTCTGATGTGCAACCAATATTTGCATTCAGATTTCCATGGGAAGGCATCACTGCAGTTGCTAAAGGAAATCTAATTGAACCTCTATGAGTCAATACTTTCCAGATTTGCATGTCTACTTAATTCCTATAGCTGTTCCTCTAAAGGCCAAAGCATTTACAACATTCCATACTATAAAACCTATCTCATTTTCAAGCTTCTATTACCTTTATACTATCAAACTGCTGGGACTTGATTTTATAATACATTTGACCCCTGCACAACAGACCTCCCGCATAATGGACTTTCTTACAACAGACCACCTTTGGAGGCAGTTTTCCCTCCCCTGTAACAGACTAAATCCTCATAACAGACTTCTGTTGGTTTAAGATTAACCGTGAAAAGTGAAATTTTCAATTTTTTAATAGTTCAATTTGCATAACAGACTTTCCACACAACAAACTAGTCTCTTGCACAAATCAAGTCTGTTGTGCAGGGGTTGACTGTCCCTGTTACCAATAAAAAGGATTCAAATCATCATCTTGATGTTTTTCAAAAGGATAATAAATAATCTTATTGCACAGAAAAGGCATGTTTTGTATGATGATTGTTTTTGATAGTTGGGGAATAACATAATTTTCCTCATGAACTTCTAAAAATCAGGCAATTTTTCATAAGCAAAAACTGAGTAAGTTCAAAATGATTGGAATCCCTTAAAATGTGAGTGAAAGAGGTTCAACTGTGCATGGGAAAAGAGTGAGTCAGTGTCAAAGAGCATTTGATATGAACCTTCTGGCATTCCATGGGGACATGAGGTCCATATCAGTGAACCTGGGTACCCTGGGACTTGTTTTGAACCTTCTGCACTTGTGGCACTTGTCAGGCCATTTTGCTGAAATTTGAACTGTTTTTTTTTTGGGAAATATTTATGAAAATGTCAGAGAGTCTTTTGATTGGCTGAGTGTTGAGCAAAACCTGCCTGCAGTTGCAACAGTGGAGCCCAAGATCAGGAGGAGCAGAAATTTTAGCATATTTTCCAGCCTGTATCAGAGCATCATCTGCGCTAAATTTAGCAGCAAAAAAAAAAAAACACAGAAAGGGGAAGAGAATGAGGAGATAAAAATGTGTGCTCAAGTGCCAGTGGTGGGAAAACCTGGCAAATTCGCACAATTCAATCACAGACCTCTGTTTCTTCCCACACTCCCTTTCACTTTATTAATCCTCTGGAAAACCAAAACAAAAAATAAAACCAAGTATAGTCATTTTCTGAGGCAATTAACACTGTCTTTTCACTGTTGCCAGCACTATTGGTACCAAAGTCTGCAAGCCAACTGCTGCTGACTGCTAACAAGAACAAAGCGGATTAGGGAAAAGCAAGGAGAGAAAGGGCAAATAGCCCTTTTTCAGGCCAGCTTATGGGAAAGTTCTCAGGACCCCAAAGATGGCCGCCTCATTCCAATTCGCCTCAGCTTTGCTTTCAGATCATGTGCCACCAGACCACTCCTTTTTTGCTCCAGGAACTGTTTGACCTTTTGCCTCCTTTCCCAGGTCAGGTCCAGAAGCTTCTTGTAGTTGGTGGGCTTCTGGATGTGGCCTGACTTGTGCTGCCATCTGGGCACTAGCTCATGCCCTTTATTGGTGTCAGAAGCCAACAGGGGTTCTCTTGCATGATGTGAATCTTGGTTTTTGGCTGAGTTGGCTGCAATAACCAAGTGCACTGAAATTTCCAAAACCATGATCATATGATCAGGAAAATATATACCGTATTTAATCAAGTACCACGCGCCCTCAAGTAAGGAATGCATGCACAGGGTTTTTTCAGTTGGAAATTTGGCTAAAATCTTATACCCGAGTAAGACAAGCACCCCAATTTTTAGTGAATCTAAAACCAATAAAGTTCAAAAATGAAAACAAAAAATTGAATTTAGGCATGAATTGAACAAGAATCTGATCAATTTTTAACTGTTCCAGTGCAAAAAAGTTTTATTGTTACATTTGTTCAAAATTTCTCTCTTATAATTGAGTATAAAGCACACATAACTTCCTAAAACTTCTTGAAAAATTTGTACCCGCTTATGACGGGCACCCCTTTTTTTCTTCTGAAATTTGAGAAAAAAGGTGCACGTGGTACTTGAGTAAATACGGTGGTAGTTGGTTGCTCAAAAAGAATAAACTACTCACAAGTGATGAACCAGAAGATTATTGCTGGCAGCTGCATTTGAAACTCACACAGACTAGGGTTTCAGGGAAAATGATGCTATAGGAATTGAGAAGCTGATGAGTATTGAGTGGTGGAGATTTCATTGTTTGATTTAGCTGAGACATGATGAGAGAGTAACTTTTCTTTCATTCTGTGTTTGTCAGAGTCTGGCTTTTTTTCTTTGTTTCCTTCATCTGCGAGGTCTTGAACCGGTCTTGGAAGTCTTTTTAAAGCGCTTCTCATGCTGGAATTCAAGCATGGAATTCTGAGCTTCTTGCATCCTGGTTAAAGCTCCTTGGGCTCTTGTATTGGCCACTCTTGCAGCCAGCTGGGAAACATTAAAATTGGAATCATCAAAAAAACTTTTATTTCAATGTGGAAAATCATCCTGTAAAAGTAAAGTCTTGATACTGAGAATTTATTCCACTCAGAATTTCATGGCAATTTGTGAAACTTTCCAAAAATGAATGAATGAATGAACAGAAAACTTTATTTGCCGCTTTTCAGCGTTCACAAGGTACAACCAAAACTCCCGCATCCAAACCCCCTCCAAAAATGAAGTACATTTGGAATTCAGAATAATATTATGGACTATTTTCAATAAAGAAACATCAAGCATTGTTAGTCACTGAGAAAGCTTAATTGAATACATCTCAAACCAGCTTATACATGATTCATAAAATGTTAGAAAGGCAACTTGAATTATTTAAAGTCAGGGAATGTCATTAGATGATTTTTCTTTTAAATTAAAAAAATGGTTGTTTGGATGAGTTTGGCAAACCTTCTTGAAATTTGAATATACTTCACTGAGTGTCTGAGAAATGGTTTGTGATAGTGTCAGTATTACCAGTGAAGCAGAAAATAAAAATACCAGTTTCCATATCATTATTATTTTTTTATTGAATGCGCACCTTTTTGAAGGCTTCTTGAAGCATTGTCTGCTGCCTCCTCCTGACATGTGAGTAAGCATTGAGTTGCCTTTGAGCCACAATGAGAGACCTCTTACCAGCTCTGGCCCCCATCTGCACAGTGATCTCTTTCAGCCTATGCATCATGCCCAGAATGTTGCCCTGCTTTTTCTCCAGCTCCTCAAGCAAGGAGTCATCTACAGGAGGCGACCTCTGTGCTTCAGCATCAGCAAAGGTCAACAGGTCCAACAAAACCTTTTGCTGGTGACACAGTTCTTCAAGCAACCTCATTTGTTCTTGCTCAAGTGCTGGGTGGTCTGCAGGCTTGGTCACCTTGGGTACCACAGATGTTTTTTGCTTGTCAAAATAGGCATAGAACCCTGCTGGTGTCCTTTTAGTTGGAATGCTGTGATTCACTTCTGCTGATGGGCTTCTTTTGCCACGTTTTTTTCTTGACATTTTGTGCTTATTGATTTGCATGTCCTCAAGTAGCTGAAGAGCTTGTTGGAATTCTGAATCTTCCTCCAAGATTTGCTGCAATATACTCTCTTTTTCTCTGATGTCCTCTTTGGAACAGATATACCCATTAATATACCCCTTCTTCTATGGTACTAACAGACCAGAATAAACATATTTATATTACTTTAATACTTTAGGTTAACAACAGAAAATGACACATGGTACTCATTACTACACTATTTTGCTCAAGGCACTATATGTTCATGATGGTGTAATGGAACAAGTGTCTATTGGTGCCAAAATGGCATTCTAAATAAAATATAAATTCAAAAATGTCTGGAAAGCCTGGAAACCTCACAAAGACTGTTTCTCACTTCTTTCACATAAAGCCCAAAAAAGATTCCTTATTAAAACCCATTGTAGAATTATATTTAATTTATCTGTATAAAGCACACGACATTTTATGTTTCAAAACATTGAAGAATAGAAGATGAACAAGGGACAAAAGTGCAGTTCCTGCCATATGTGAACTGATGGTATAGCCAGATTTTGTGTCATTTACTATAAATGAAATTTCAAGATTCTATGATGAAGAATGTTCAGAAAATATTGTTCTCTGACATTTTCACCCCATTCTGTATGACATGGAACAAATAAAAAGTGAGTGGCTTATGCTATTGGTGCATTCTATTATACTATGAAAATAGAAAAAGGTGTCTTCAAAATGTTGTTGATGCTTTTAAAATTGTCTATATGGGTAATTATATGGGGAAGAAGATACCATGATTGTCTGGTCTTATTTGTATAAATATAATGAAATTATGAAATCCAATTGTTGTCTTTTACTGTGTACCATGAGTAATGATGTGATACTTGCTCAAGGCACTATATGTTCATGGTGTAATAAAAAAGTGTCTATAATGGTGCCAAAATGGCATTCTAAATAAAATTTTAATTCTTAAATTTCTGAAAAGCCTGGAAACCTCACAAAGACTGTTTCTCACTTCTTTCACATAAAGCCCAAAAAATATTCCGCTCTAAAACCCATTATAGAATTATATTTACTTTATCTGTATATAAAGCACACCACCTTTTATCTTTCAACACATTATAAAGAAAGAAGATTAATAAGGGACAAAAATGCAGTTCCTGCCATATGTGAACTGATGGTATAGCCAGATTTTGTTTCATTTACTATAAATGAAATTTTAAGATTCTATGATGAAAAATGTTCAGAATATATTGTTCTTACTGTAAAAGTGGGGTAAGACATACTGTACCTTGTTTATTTTTCACTCACCGAATACGATAACCACGTAAGATAATATGATACTTTTATCTTTTTCCACAGAAGTTTTACAACAACTACGAAAATTTTGACCAAAAGCTTATTTATAAATTTGAAAATCATTCTGTGGAGTTTTAAGAACTTCATTTGGATGAAATCTCATATAGAAAGCCTCCAAAATAACAATAAATTTATCCTGCACTTTGTCAAAGAAAAACATTGGTATTCATTGAAAGTGCAAATTGTGACACTGATCGTGCTGAACGTGCTTTTGGGATAAAATCAGAAAATTTGCATTCCTTATGGTTTTTCCTGGGAAAAAATGCCTAAGGTTCTGTTCAAATGCTGTATTTTAGAGCTATTCAGTTTACTGTGACTGTCATGAAAATTTTTTTTTTACTTGTGATTAAAGCTTTTCATCTTAAAACTTTCACCAAGTAAAATTCAATGATGATCTTGCTGTATATATATGTTGCTGTACCTGCTGGATAGTAGAAGCTGGTTTAGAAGTCCACCTGTTGGGCACCAGAGGGCGCACCTGGCGCCTTGGTACCCTAGTAAGAAATACAGATGAAGGTGTGGTTCTGGACTGCAACATGCTCTTGATTTCCAAAGCAACTATACTGTCTTCCAAGGATACAGCCCCCTTTTGCTTGCACCTCTTGAGGTCAATCTGCTGGGCAACTTCATTCAGCAGCTGTTTTTGAAATGCAGGGGATTTCAAAAGTGCCACAGCCTGTTCAGGGTACATTCCAGACTGAATCTTGGCTGAATGATGATGATGCTGATGGTTGTGTCTTCTGGCCTTTTCCTCAGGAGGGAGTGGTTCTGAAATGGATGCCAGTTTTGAGTTGTACATGGGCTTGAGGTCAGTCATGTTGTCAACTTTGGGTGGTCTATGTCTTTGGTACACTGAGTAGTCCTCCAGGTCCAGAGCATGGTCATCCAGCTTCTTCACAGGGGCCCTGGATGTCTGCAGCAGTTGCTTGATCTGCCAGAAAAGAAAATAAAAGAATTCCCAGAAGCAACATCATGGTCTTTTGGGACCTTGGGAAGGCTGTTGGTGACTGACTTGAGAATTTGACATTTCACCAGGACTCAGGGACCCTGTCATGGACCTGTGCTCCAGCTTCTCCACCATGGACTTGATGTCATTGTCCAGAAAGTAGGTCTGGTTGTGGATCTCAGCAGCTTCTGCAGGGGTCAGTGAGTCATCAGTCAGCTTCTGTCTCAGCTCAATCTCCTCTCTGAGTTGCTCCAGGAGAATCTCCAGCAGTTTTCCCCTGTGCTGCTTCTCCAAGTGCACCAAGTAAGCAGGGGTCCTGGAGGAGTCCTCAGCTGGGGATGTCATGATCACTTCTTGTAGCTGTAGCTGATCTTGTCTTTTCTGTCTGGTAGTGGCTGTGAAATATAGTATATTGAAAAGGGTGTACATATATGAATTGTGTTGAGCTTCAAAACATTATGTGTGCAATGAGTGTGAGAAGGTTTCTGGTGTTTTTCAGATTTGGTATGAATGGGAAGATTTTCTTGGGGGTATTCTGCACATGTCTCTGGGTTCTCAAGAGTGGTCTGTTACTGAAGAACCCAGGGTCCCCTGGGGTGTTGCTGTTGAGGAAGCTGCTCTGACTCAGGATGTCATTGACAAAGGGTCTGATGAACTGGTCCATGTTTTGCTGAGTCATCAATCTGGGATCCTGCAGCAGCGCCCTCTGGTCTAACCAGGAAGTCTGTTGATTAGTGGCAGGTGGCAACATTTGGTCTGTTTCACAAGCTTCCTGTTGTTCATGGGCTGTGGCCATCAGCTGGGTCTTGTAGGCCAAGTTTCTCTTCTTTTCTGTCAGTTCCCTGAACTGGTGCCTCAAATAGGCCAGTTCCTTGTCCAGGATGGACTTTTCACTGTCTAGCTTCCTGAGGGTGTTCATCAAAAGGATTTGTTTCTCTTCTTCAGCTTGTACCACAGACTGGGCATTTTGCCATCCACCAGTCTCTGCTAGTTGTCTTCTGTAGTGGTCTTGTTCTGCTTGGAAGGTTTGCACGGTCAACTGCTTGGTGTGCTCCAAGTCCTTGGTGCCTTTCTCCAGGACTGGTATGCGTTTGTTGAGGGATTCCAGCTCATCCCTGATCCTTTTTCTTTCATAGAGGTACCTGAGGATTGTCACCAGCTCTCTTTGGATGTCCACAATCTCCTTGACCTTGGGAGTAAAAATGATTGAACATTAGAATTTGAACCATGAATTCCAGGGTTTATTTATTTTTTAATAGTTTCTCAAACCTTCAAGGTCATTCTTATTTTCAAAATGTGAGACATGATGCAATGCAAAGATGGTAAAGCTACAAACTTAATCCAGGTGGTACTGTGCAATTCAACCTCCCACAATTTGACCGTTCTGCAATTCAACGGTCAAATTTTCATGGAGGTTGACTTGCATTTTGACCCTTGCCCTGCAATTAAACCTGCTTTGGCCACTTTTTTGCATTTTTGTGCGGATATTTTTTGAATTTCACAAACTGTCTCACAATTTGAACATACTCCACTGCCAAACTAGTGTCAAATTCCAAAGTGGTAAAATTGTGAGACACGTTGTGAAATTCAAAAATATTATTACAAAAATTCAAAAAAGTGGCAAAAGCAGGTTGAATTGCAGGGCAAGGGTCAAAATGCAAGTCAAAATGACCCTAATCCACTGCCAAACTAGGGTCAAATTGTGAGGTACTGCCTATATATTCAGAAATTGTGTTTCTTCCTGTCTGTTTTACTGTTCATCAGTTCTTACAAAGGTGTGCTAAATCTGCTTGTATCAAAAATCTTTCTGGCATGATTATTTTCTTTTGGAACTAATTAATAAACTTTGAGAGAAGATGGTTGTCTCTTCTGAGTTGTTGCTTTCATTTTTAAAAAATAAAATTTAAAAGTAGGAAAATTACAGTTTTGCTTCAGAATAGAAATTGTAAATCCATTTATCCTTTTCTACTTTGAAATTTGGACAAAGGCAATTAAAAATCAATCCTAGTATAACCATCAACATAATTAGACAGATTTGGAATAATTTTCAGATCACTGAAGTTGAGAGGTGGAATTTTTGTATGAAAATTTGGACTCCTCATGGAATGCAAAAAATTATTATGACAAAAGTGAGGATACATGATTTTTTTTCGAAAGAAGAAGTTTTTGAGTCAAACTAAGATTCATTCAATGCAATTACTCCAGAGTTTTACTCTTCATTTCCAAAATTCATATGGGAAGTGCACTTTAAAGAATATTTATTCTGGGTTTCTTACAATCAAGAATGGGAGTGAAATTTCAGTGTGACACAAAACAGAATATTTATTATGCTAATTTCAAGGGCTTTTGCCCCCAATAAAGCCAAGATTAGTTGGCCAGTAAGTCAGGAAAATGAAACTTATTGGAAAAATTCCCAAAACTGTAATAAATAACTATGCACATCACTGTTTGTATTCTTCAATTAAATTCAAAATTACTGAAAGAATTAATTTTTGAAAGATCAAGAAGGATTGAGGAACCCTGTGGACTTGCAAAAAAGGACATTGAACCTTGTGTGGAGCCAAGGAATTATGCTTCTCAGCCAGATGGACCACATAGTTGAGAATCTGTTGCTTCTCTCTCAGCTCCAATTGGGCCTCTTCAAGTTCCCTCAGGGCCTTGTCCCTGTCCTCACTTGATATCTGCAGTTGACTCAGAAGTTGAAAACGCTGTTCTTGAGCAGCCTGTTGCACTTGAATGCGGTTATTCAGGTCCCTAAAGAGGTACTCTGGAGCAGGAGCGACCTCTGGTTGTTCCAGGAGTTGCTGCTTGAGTTTGGACACTGGCACCTGGGTATGGTGCTGAAGGCGGTCGCTGCGGAACCCTCTTGGGGGCAGCATTTTTATGGAGCCTGGGATGGGGCCTAGGAACTGGTTGGTGAGTTCCCCTGCCTGATCATTCCAATCTGTTTGCAGCAGGGGGGTATTTTTTTGGGATTGCTTCTCTTTTCTTTTCAAAATAAAAACATGCATAATTATTGTTGAAATGCTCTTCTCCACCTACTATTCTCTGCTTTTCAGCCCTGTATCAGCTTGTTTTGCAAAATTGTTTGAGAGGCAAAAAAAGTATTCCTGTTTTTAAACTTTAGCTCTTTTATTTGTTTAGAAAAACAAATTGCAATGTGTGATGGTTATTTGACACTATATAGCCTTAAAAAGTGTTCTGAAATTGAAGGATTCAGGGCCAGAAATGTTCAAAAAAATCTGCCATATTTTTTTTGGGGAGATGAAATTATAATTTTGTGATTTCATACAGATTTTTAACCATAGAAGCATGTAGATGTTGCTTGAAATAAATGCAACATTGGTCCATCTGTGAGCAAGTATTATACATATGGTCTTTTCAAGTTGCTCATTGAAAAGTAGCCTGGCCTCAATTGAATATATTTATCAATTGTTGCAATTGAATCAAGATATCCAGGAATTTTTTTGGCATATAAAATTGCCTTTTTATGGTATTGGAATTAATTTATTTGTGCTTTTTGCAAAGCAATTGTTGTTTTAATCAGATATATGCCATTGCTCAATTTGCAGGGAACTGGTTGTTTGATTTTATATCTTTGTGGAATTTGCTATTTCTTGAGGGAAGTTGCTTTGATGAATTTTGCATTGCAAGATGATGAAACATATTCAGTCTCACTAATAATGACACAGAGGCACATTGTTCCTTATTCCTCTCAATGAAAACTAGGACTGAAGTCTCCAAAGAGAAATTTTAACATATATATTGCCCACAAGCCGCTTAAATGCTCTCAAACTTTGTTTCCCCTCAAATTTTTAAATGAGTGCTATTTAAGAGTAAAAATAAGCTACAAGTAGAGGCAAAGATATAGCTATAGAAAAATGTACAGTATGTTCAGAGGAATTATTTAAGGAAGACCTGAAGAACTCTTGTCTAATGTAACTCCTATTCTTCTTTATTTATTTTTAAGAAATTACTGTGTTTCTTTGAATCAAAAATCACCAAAAAAGAATGAAAAAATCGATTTGCATCTTTTTTAGGAAATTTCTTCCAATGATCAGAAACTGAATGTGTCAGAAGCTGACTGAAAATATTTTAGAAAACAATGCAGACACAATGGGTTTTCAAATCTTGGCAGCATACATTCTCTCTTCTATTATTTTACTGCTGGGCTTATTGTATAATTTCACTGTTTTTATTGTTTGACATTAGTTTTAGATATAAAGTGTTTTTCTGAAATTATATTTTAAAAATTTAATTTAAATGTGCTACACCCTGTAGATTCAAACAGTGGAAAGAAATGATCAGGAAATAGGGGCTTGAAAAGTTTTTTAAAATTTGCTTACATTGGTGTATATTCAATGAAGTATTTTCGAGATTCTCCCATAAACAATTGTTCCATCCCCAAGTTTTACAATATTGAAAAGAATATACCACCTGTAATAATTCAGACTTGGAGAAGAAATGAATATTCTCCCTGCAGATTTCATTGCTTTTAATTCTTTAAGGACTTTGTTCAAAGAAGAATGGACTCCACTCCCATTTTGCTAATATTGTTACATCATGAGGACACACCCATGTGAAGAAATGGCTGGGTTGAGATGATTGAAAAAACTCAGGGCTCAAACATTTGATCTTAGATTTTGTTGGTACGTGGACTCAATATTTTTTCAGTGATGCATTTATTTTGAAGAAATTGTTCATTTTTGATTTTGTTAAATCTGCATCTATTTTTTGAGGAGCTGTTCTGAGGTAATTATATCTAGTTGTACATTGACTGATGGACTAAATGGTTTTTATTAATTTTTTCTTCAGAGATTCGGTTCCACTTTGATTATTGCTTCTAAAATTATACTTGGAATTTTTAAACCTTGTATAGTTTCAAGTTTTGAGAGATGATGCTTCAAAACAGGGAATTCAAAATGGATTTTTCACTTATTCCAGGTTCAATAAAATTCTCAGATGATGATTAAATTCAAGAAAAATGGGCTCCATTATGAAATTTTTGAATATGTCCCTTTAATGAGTCAAGTCCTGTAAAATAAAATCTTGCTGGGAAAGGGATAATCAGAAATTAAAATGTTCAAAATTATGATCCTAATTATTTTGTGCATGCCATCATGCTTTCCAATACTTAATTTTGTTCAGAAAGAACGTGATGTATACCATCAAAATTTCAACATTGAATTTTTAGAGGATACACCCTGTATAAGGCCATTATTGGGATGAGGTGAAAAAAAATTATCTTTTGGAATTCAACGGTTAATTTTGGATGAATTTAGTTCAGAAAAAAATGTAAACCCCCTAATGGAATTCCTTAATTTTTTCATAATATCATTCACGTCTGAAAAATTGGAGTTCCTAAGCTGCCAAATATTTCCTTTCAAAAAAGGTGGATGCACCCGGTAAAAAATTTTGGTATGAGGTAATCTTGCGAAACCCAAGGGGTTTACAATTATTTTTATCAAGTGTATTTTCTAAAATTAATTGTTTTCTTGAGATGGATTCAGTGCTGCACAAAGGTTTGTTTCCATATGCTTATTTTTATATTTATATACAATTTTAGGTGATGCCCTGTTATTTGAATGTATTGAAAGGAATACATCATGAATGAATTTTCATCATTAGTGGAATCATCTTTATCTTTTTTTATTCTTGAAAAAAAACTAGCATCATAATATGTCAAATATATTTTCCATAAGTGTTTATTTCTAAATTAACATTTTATAAATTATGTGCCTTTAATTTAAAACTAATTTGAAGGGCATGCATCATCAGCAGTGAGACTCTTTGACTTTTTCTTCATAAATTTAATTCACAAACAAAGCATCAGGCTCATTTTTCAAATATATTTGTTCATAAAGCTTTTGGACTATATATATATTTTATAAGTCCCACCCTGTANGGCATATAAAATTGCCTTTTTATGGTATTGGAATTAATTTATTTGTGCTTTTTGCAAAGCAATTGTTGTTTTAATCAGATATATGCCATTGCTCAATTTGCAGGGAACTGGTTGTTTGATTTTATATGTATGTGGAATTTGCTATTTCTTGAGGGAAGTTGCATTGATGAATTTTGCATTGCAAGATGATGAAACATATTCAGTCTCACTAATAATGACACAGAGGCACATTGTTCCTTATTCCTCTCAATGAAAACTAGGACTGAAGTCTCCAAAGAGAACTTTTAACATATATTGCCCGCAAGCCACGTAAATGCTCTCAAACTTTGTTTCCCTTCAAATTTTTAAATGAATGCTAATTAAGAGTAAAAAAAGCTACAAGTAGAGGCAAAGATATAGCTAGAAAAATGTACAGTATGTTCAGAGGAATTATTTAAGGAAGACCTGAAGAACTCTTGTCTAATGTAACTCCTATTCTTCTTTATTTATTTTTGAGAAATTACTGTGTTTCTTTGAATCAAAAATCACCAAAAAAGAATGCAAAAATTGATTTGCATATTTTTTAGGAATTTTCTTCCAATGATCAGAAACTGAATGTGTCAGAAGCTGACTAAAAATCTTTTAGAAAACAATGCAGACACAATGGGTTTTAAAATCTTGGCAGCATACATTCTCTCTTCTATTATTTTACTGTTGGGCTTATTGTATAATTTCACTGTTTTTATTGTTTGACTTATTAGTTTAGATATAAAGTGTTTTTCTGAAATTATATTTTAAAAATTTAATTTAAATGTGCTACACCCTGTAGATTCAAACCGTGGAAAGAAATGATCAGGAAATAGGGGCTTGAAAAGTTTTTTAAAATTTGCTTACATTATGGTGTATATTCAATGAAGTATTTTTGAGATTCTCCCATAAACAATTGTTTCATCCCCAATTTTTATATTATTGAAGAGGATATACCACCTGTAATACTTCAGACTTGGAGAAGAAATGAATATTCTCCCTGCAGATTTCATTGCTTTTAATTCTTTAAGGACTTTGTTCAAAGAAGAATGGACTCCACTCCCATTTTGCTAATATTGTTACATCATGAGGACACACCCATGTGAAGAAATGGCTGGGTTGAGATGATTGAAAAAACTCAGGGCTCAAACATTTGATCTTAGATTTTGTTGGTGGACTCAATATTTTTTCAGTGATGCATTTATTTTGAAGAAATTGTTCATTTTTGATTTTGTTAAATCTGCATACATTTTTTGAGGAGCTGTTCTGAGGTAATTATATCTAGTTGTACATTGACTGATGGACTAAATGGTTTTTATTAATTTTTTCTTCAGAGATTCGGTTCCACTTTGATTATTGCTTCTAAAATTATATTTGGAATTTTTAAACCTTGTATAGTTTCAAGTTTTGAGAGAGGATGCTTCAAAACAGGGAATTCAAAATTGATTTTTCACTTATTCTAGGTTCAATAAAATTCTCAGATGATGATTAAATTCAAGAAAAATGGGCTCCATTATGAATTTTTGAATATGTCCCTTTATATAATGAGTTAAGTCCTGTAAAATAAAATCTTGCTGGGAAAGGGATAATCAGAAATTTAAAATTTCAAAATTTTGATCCTAATTATTTTGTGCATGCCATCATGCTTTCCAATACAGTACTTAATTTTGTTCAGAAAGAACGTGATGTATACCATCAAAATTTCAAAATTGAATTTTTAGAGGATACACCCTGTATAAGGCCGTTATTGGGATGAGGTGAAAAAAAATTATCTTTCGGAATTCAACGGTTGATTTTGGATGAATTTAGTTCAGAAAAAAATGTAAACCCCCTAATGGAATTCCTTAATTTTTTCATAATTTCATTCACGTCTGAAAAATTGAACTTCCTCAGCTGCCAAATATTTCCTTTCAGAAAAGGTGGATGCACCCGGTAAAAAATTTTGGTATGAGGTAATCTTGCGAAACCCAAGGGGTTTACAATTATTTTTATCAAGTGTATTTTCTAAAATTAATTGTTTTCTTGAGATGGATTCAGTGCTGCACAAAGGTTTGTTTCCATATGCTTATTTTTATATGTATATACAATTTTAGGTGATGCCCTGTTATTTGAATGTATTGAAAGGAATACATCATGAATGAATTTTCATCATCAGTGGAATCATCTTTATCTTTTTTTATTCTTGAAAAAAAACTAGCATCATAATATGTCAAATATATTTTCCATAAGTGTTTGTTTCTAAATTAACATTTTATAAATTATGTGCCTTTAATTTAAAACTAATTTGAAGGGCATGCATCATCAGCAGTGAGACTCTTTGACTTTTTCTTCATAAATTTAATTCACAAACAAAGCATCAGGCTCATTTTTCAAATATATTTGTTCATAAAGCTTTTGGACTATATATATATTTTATAAGTCCCACCCTGTAATTTGCAACTATTGAATGCCATACATTATCATTGAATTTTAATCATCAGTGGGATTGTCTTTTTTTTCTTGATAATTTTCATTGATTCAAAAAAAAACACCAGCATCATTTATTTTAAACTTAGTTTCCATAGGTATTTTTTCAATGTTTTTTTTTAATTTTAAAGTACTGTATATGCCTTTAATTTAAAGCATATTGAATGGCATAAATCATCAAGAGTGGGGCTCCCTGATTTTTTCTTTATATTTTTAATTCACAATATATACAGTATAACCAAATCATCAGTGGGATCTTCTTTTTTTTCTTGATAATTTTCATTGATTCATTGAAAAAATTCCAGCATCATTTATCTTAAACTTATTTTCCATAGGTATTTTTTCAATGTTTTTTTTTCCTTACATAAAGTATATGCCTTTAATTTTAAACCTTTGAAGGGCATAAATCATCAAGAGTGGGGCTCCCTGACTTTTTCTTTATATATTTGATTCAAAAAAAAAAAATATATATATATATATTTCCATGGCAAAGAAAGTGCTGGATGGCTACACCCTGTATATGTATGCAGATATAATCATCTATCTCTCTATAACCATATGTATATACATTATTATATAGAGCCAAACCTTGGGCAGGGATGATGGGTCTGGCAGAAGCAGCAGTGCACACAAGAGTGAGCCAACACAGCAGCCAGAACCTGCAGCTACAGCAGCCCAGCATTCCTCTTTCTCTCTCAAAAACACTTTTGCTTCACACTCAAAAAATGTCCCCCATAATCGTCACCCGCAACCACTGGATACAGGGGAAAATCCGGGCCTTGCCTTATTCCTTTCCTCTTCCCTCAGCTGCTGCCCTCGTGCCATTTCGGATGCATTCCTTTGTTGTTATCGCCTGCCTTTTTATTTGCAAAAACAGCAGAGACAGAGAGTGAGAGAGAGAACAGAAAACGCTTTGCACACTTGCGCAAAAAACGGGAGAGAGAGAGAGAGAGAGTGAGAGAGAGAGAGAGAAAATCAGCACCCATTTCCTGCTGCTGGGGTCCATATTCCTTTTTTCCCACGCTGGCTGCTTCAAGTGCTGATGTTCCTGCTGCTGCTGTTTCTGCTATAAAATGGCAAACATTTTCTCCAGCTGCTCCGAGTGTTTAATTTTTTAGACTTTATACAAAGGAGGGGAAGATTTGTCCTCTTTTGCTACACATTGTATAAAGCAGGAGACACATCACATATATACAGTACCTTCACACAGCAGCACAGACCCTTTACAGCACTGCCTTGCATTTATTATTGTCTGCACACACACAAGAATGTGTACATGTATATTCGCATTATTAAGACACACTCACACTTTGAAATACAAGAGCAAGACAATTGAAAATGTGGCAGAAAAAAAAGCAGTGGGGACAAAGTTGGTTGTGCAATATATGCTCAAGAGTTTATTCCACTTTTTGTAAGCTCAGAAATAAGCACAATCACTGGCAACCCTTGCTGTCCTTTTATATAGTACCATATATACATTTTCATTTTTCATGTTTCCTTTTTTCACTGAAAGAAAAGGAGATTTACTCTGTTTTGCTATTTTTGGGTGAATTATGGATCATAGCTCAGTGAAACTGTGAGAGTCAAATGATGAAGGTTGGTTTGACAGCAGAATGTCCCTTCCAATCTTTCTCTCAGCTAAAATCAACTTCAGGTTTTTTCAGCATTTTATAAGAAATTACATTTTCACCTTGGGATATGTGAGTTACTGAGATTTTTCAAGAGGTAAAACTCCAAAGGGAATGCAAATTAAAGTGGTTCCTCAAGTTAAAAATGATTTTTACTTGATATTTGGTTCCAAGTTCCCAAATTATCTTGATGGTGAAAAATCATGATATCTATGCTGGCAATACACTGCTGCGATCATTTTGCACCCCAAAATAGGAGAGGGAGTGGAATTGTACTGTGTGTCATGATGATGACCAGAATACAAAGCATGTGGTAGAGGACTAGTACCTTGCAATTTGACCGTAATCCATTTCTGGACTAGCATCAAATGGCAAAGCAGTCAATTTGCAAGACACTGTGTAAAAATTCATTAAGAGCAGCCCAAAAAGCACTAGAAAATGGCTGAAGCCAGTCAAATTGTGGGGCAGAGGTCAAATTGTGAGTCAACCTCTCAGCTTATCTGACCGTTGAATTGTGGGATGAACGGGAGGTCAAATTGCAAGGTAACACCTGTACACAGTTTTGTAGTTGGTTTTTCAATTGTTTTTGTTATGCTGTGGACTGTAGTTGAGTGTAACAGTTTGTGGGTTACTCTACAGACTGTCATCAATCAGGGTGGTTAGACTTGGGGTGTCAGATTCCAGGAGGTCCTCAGGGTTTTCAGAGTCCCTGGGGTCAGGGGTGGTGACCACTGAAGTCTCCTTGGTGAGGATGAGACTGTGGAGAGTGGCCAAAAGCTTTTGCCTCTCATCCCTGAGAAGCTTCCTCTCCTTCAGGTGAGCCTGGGCTTGTTGCAAAGCTTCCTGCTTTTGCCTGGCCATTTGGGTCTTCTCCAGGCCCACCAACTCAGCCAGTCTGCGCTTGAGTTGCTTCACTTCCTCATTGGGCTGTTTCTTGTGAGGTCTTTTCCTGATCTTCTTGATCCCTGGTGGAGGGATGAACTTGATGGTCCTAGCTATGCTGATGGGAATGTAAGTGGAGACCTCAGAGCACAAGGTTGGGGTGATGGTTGGCTTGTCTGCATTGCCATTGTCCACTGTGATGGTGGCCAGGGTGGCCTGGGAGGAAAAGGTCCCCATGACATCTGAAGACTCCAGGCTCACACTACCTACACCACAAAACACATTCTCTCAACTCTTGTGCACAATCTCTGCACTCTCCAAGTTTCCAAACACCTCCAAGGTGGTAAATTGGTGCAGTACTTCCATATACCACTTCTATTTTTCTATTAAATGTGACTGTATTTGTTGGAAACAGGTTTGTGAATTTTAAAATATCTTGTGCATGCAAGTAAAAAAACATCTACATAAATGGTTCATGGCTGTAAAATTGGAAGGTACTACTTGTAGCCCTTATTTTCTTGCAATATTTTATCAAAGGTATCCATTCACTTTGGTATGTCTCTGCTAGTACCATATTTACTTGATTACCACGTGCCGTATTTACTTGAGTAAGGCGCGGACAGAGGTTTTTTAGTTGAAAATTTTTCAAAAATCTTATCCCCGAGTAAGACGTGCACCCCAATTTTTAGTGAATCTTAAACCATAAAATTTCAAAATAAAAAATAAATTTGACTTTTGGTGTGGATTGAACAAAAATCTGATGAATTTTCAATTTTTTCAATACGAAAATGTTTTCTTGTCTTGTTTGTTCCAAATTTCTCCATTATAATTAAGTATAATGCAAACATAACTTCCTAAAACTTTTTTAAAATTTTGTACCCACTTATGATGCGCATCCCTTTTTTCTTCTGAAATTTGGGAAAAAGGTGCACGTGGTACTCAAGTAAATACAGTATATTGCAGTCTCTCGAAACACCATTGCATATAGTCAATGGAAACCACTTACAAAAAGGGTGAATGGCAAGCCATGATAAACCCACACACATTTCACTTGAGCTTTTCTTTTATAGAAGTGTCTTATTGGACATTTGTTAAATGAATAATAATCAACTGGTATGTTTTGAGTTATTTGACATATTCTACATCAGTGTTCCCCAACCCAAGGTCCATAAACTGGTATCAGTCCACAGGAGTTTTTCTTTTTGCCAGTTTACAGGGAATTATCTTCAGCATAATACACTCCTAAATATCAGCCATGAAGTCTGTTATCTTTATCTTAAATTTTGAAAAGAGAACAATGGTTGAAATTATCTAATGAAAAATTAAATATGGCTTTTCTCCTAATATTGTTTTAGACAAATGTTATCCTGCTGAAATGAATTATTTTAATTATTCACTCTGAGAAATGCTGCTTCAAGCCCAACTTTCCAATTTTTTGAAGACATTTCCACTATATAGCGGCTTCATCAGTTCTCAACGTAATTTTTGCAAAATGCAGAAACCTGTTAAGTAACTGCCAAGCAAAGCTTTTTGAGTCTGCAAACATTTCATGAAACTTTGCCAATCTGCGGATTTTTGGTTCTTGGAAATGTGCCCAGTAGTGGGCTCAAAGTGGTTGAGGAACACTGTCCTATTCACCATATGTGTGTTTGGCATTATCATCTGCATATTAGAGTGTTGTACAGGAACTTTGCAAGTATGCCAATGTATGTATATAAGAAAGAGGAATGGATCACATCACCTGCAAAGAATGCACTGAAACAAGCCAGTGCAAAGAGCTTCATGGCAAGGAGATGCACCACTATTCAGAGAGAAGGATCAAGAGAAATAATCCACAAGTCTGCTCTGGACACAAAAAAAAATATTGTTTATTCAGCCACAAAAAGGCGACACTCTCATGGCACTATTGACTCAGGGCTGACCTAATATACTAGTGGGCGACATGGCTCAATCTGCCCCATCATCTGTGACTGGATGCACAAGTTGGGACTCGGGAGATTGCGGCTAAACAGCTTGGATCCAGATGTCGCTCCTCCTGCTGCTGCTGCTGTTGCTGGGGTTGGGATCAGTTGCCTGGCTTCTTTTTCAAGGAACTCGAAAAAGTGTTTGCCCTGCAGGAATTTCAGAGCAGAGTTCCTGCAGAATTGATCCTTTGTTTTACATCCATATACGTATAACGCACAGACAACATGCAGAGTCAAAGCGGGGACAAGAAAGAACACTCATACAGCACAGATGTCGCCTGAGGTCTCAGGGGTGATTCATTTTTATTTTCATTTGTCACAATCCTCTCTCTTTTTGTGTGTGTCTGTGTGTCATCAGCTTGGGTCTCACTGCTGGAGATCTGGTCTGAAAAAGGCATTTTTGAAAGAGAAGAAAAATATGGTGAATTTCTGTGTTTTCGCACAGAGGTCGCTGCTTTTTTTTGTGTGTGTTTGAAAATGTATTTCTTGTATTGTGAGGTTTTTTTTTTTTTTTAGAGGAACTTGGAATGTTTCCAGGCGTCAGGGTTGCCAGCAGCAGCACTGCTTTGCACTGTTTTCTCTTCCACGCGGAGACCGGCTTCCGCGCGGCTGAGTTCCGCCTCGTCACCCACAGGTGTCGCTTCTGTGTTGCGGAGAGCGCCTTCGATTTTCATCGCGTCGCCCGAATACGCCAGGTACCCCGTCCCTGCGGCTTCTTTCTCTTGGTCTTCATTCTGCTGATGCTGGTGTTGTTGTTGTTGTTCTGACGGTGATGTTTGTGGTGTGTGGGCAGTGTTCTTTGATTGAAAATACCTATCGGCTGGGACTGGTCCAGCTACGGCTGCTGCGGCTGCTGCTGCTGCTGCAGATGGGGGTTTGGTTGGTGCGGGTGCCGGGCTTGACACGAGCGGCACCTGTGGAGTTTCTGCGAACATGTCATAGTTGCCTCTGGATTTCCCTTGGCCAGGTGCCGCTCCTGCTGACGCATCTACGTTCGAGGCATGTGATATATACATACAGGACATTATAGACATTATTCCTGCCTTTTTTTCTTTTCTTCTCACATTTGTGCTTGTCATTTCTATGCGGGCAACCCCTGCAAAATGGACTTAATTTGTGCAATATAGTCCGTTATGTGAAAAGTCTGTTATGCAAATTCAATTATTTAAAAATTGATATTTTTACTTTTGGCCATTAATTTTAAACCAACATAATAAGTCTGTTGGGCAGATTTTGGGCATTAGGTGGAAGGAAAAACTGCCTGTGGAGGGGAAAGATGCCTTTTGTGGGAGGTCTGTTAAGCGGGGTTTGACTGTATCCTCTTTTGTAGAGTGGATCAAATGCAGACTCACAGTCTGGAATATTGATGAATGATCAGGGAAATATTGAAAAGAATACATTGATTTACATAATCTGGGGTGAATTGTTCGTTTTCCCCTTGTTGGGGGGGGGGGGGGGTACTTTATTCTGTTTGAAAAAGTTGAACAATAAGGTGTGCAGAAATCATCAGGTGATCGAGTTATTCGGTGACTGACTGGCATTCTCAGTTTGAATATTTGCAGAAGGCTTTCCATGTAAGCAAAAGTCTAAAATTAGGAGGTGATTAATAATTCTTTTTTTTATTAGAATGAGACAACTGTATATGCACAATTGTTATGAAGACATACTTGAATGATGTTCAGTTCTGAACAATTTCATTTCAATGTATTTTGGTACCTGACTTCAGATCATTGACATTTTCATGGAATTTTCCTTGTTGCATGAGTCTCATTTTCTCCAGGCCAACTTCCTTCTCATGCAGCCTGAGTCTCTCTTGCTGCAGTCTCTTCAACTGCTCCACTTCCATTTGCCTTTGCATGTGTTCTTGCTGAGCCTTGTTTTTCACCTAGAAAAAAAAAAATCCAAGGAAGGGACATTTTATCAGCTCTTTGAGCAAACTGAAGTGCCCTATGCAGACAACATAACCACCCATTTTTATTTTTGCTCTATGATAAAACCCTCCTTAGGATATAAAACCAAAGTTGCTTAATGATTCATTGAAGGGATTTTATTTTTCTAAAGTTCTTCTCCAGCTGGATCTGAGGTCCTGAGATTTGTTTCAGAAATGTATGATATAACTCAAGACTAATTTCATTTTTTTGCTGAATTCAAAAATGAACTGGGTGAAAAATCTTCTTAATGTTGAAATGTAACTTCCCTACTGTATGAAATGTGCAGTTGAAATGGTGATGCTTTCTGTATTATTGTAATCCTTTTTATTGATCAACAAGCCAATCAGTAACTGCACTTGATTGTTTTGCTGAAAAAAAGACTAGGATATGAAAGGTTCTGGACTACAAGCTGACCATTGACATTTCCAACATGAACCTTTGTGTCTTGAGTCATAAATTGAGCCATGTCCATAAGGACCAAATTCGTGTATAGTCTGATTCAGCATATTGTTGATATAACTAATTGATAAGGCATTAAAATCAGTGTGCTGGTTGATGTGCACCTTTTCCTTGAGAATTTCCCTGAGCTGGGCTTGCTGCCTGATCCTCATGGAATCCCTTTCCTTCTGCTGAGTTATTTGCATGGTTTTTTGATCCTTTGTATGCTGGTCAATCATGGCCTGCATTTGGTCAATGACCCTTTTCATCTGAGAAAGCTGCTTGGACTGCATTTCCTCCAATTCTTGCTGGTGTCTCATCTGCACCCTCTGCCTCTCCTCCACTTGCTTATCCTCAAACTGCTGATGAGCTGCATGCTGAAGCTGTAAGTTGTGAAGATCCCTCAGGTGCTTGAGGATCCTCTCATGCTGCACTGTGGGGTCTGGGTCCTCTGCCTGCTTCTTGGACAACTTGCTGGGTCTGTCTGTGGTCTCCTGGGCGCTTCTTTTCACCTTCTGCTGCTGCTGGGCATTGTTGTGGTCTTGGTGCAATGAGAAGATGTCTGAGAAGTCTGGCAGCATCTTGTGATGCAACACTGTGGATAACAGTCACATAACCCACAGGCACTGTCACTATCCTCACAACATGGCCCCCCTGCTTGACACTTGTCACAGCAGGGCAAAGAACTCACTCAAAGAGCTAGACAGACCATCCCTGGGGTACCACAGGCCACAAAGAAGCACCACTGCCCACTTGGGGGTCATTTCACTACAAGAAAAAAAAATCACAGCGCTCTCACCTGCAAAGAACGGGTCCTATCCCCACTTTGGTGTGAAATCATTGGTACACGTGGTACCTGGAAATTCAACTGTAATCCATTGCTGGGCTAGGGTCAAATTGTGAAGTGCTTCAATTGCAAGACAATGTCAAATGCAATGTTTTCTACATCAAAGCTGATGTTCTGTGTCTCTCTGCTGGTCAAATTGCAGGGCAGAGGTCAAATTGCAAGTCAACCTCCCATTAGAACGTTGAATTGCATGATGTACAAATTCTGGGATATGTGAAATTACAAGGTACCACTTGTATACCATTATGACTCATTTGAAGGTTTTTCAAATTATAAATTTTTTTGAGTATCCTGTTTATGTGTGCCTGGGATGATGGGGTTAATTGAGCCTTTTGAGTTTGATCCCTTAAATAAAGTAATTTTTATATTGGGTCATATGTGTGTGTTGTGACTGAGTTTAATACTGGGACAGAGGGTTTATTGGACAATTTTCCAAGAAATATATAAGCCCACAGCACAAGTAGAGAAATTTTTGCAGTTCAGCTTGTCACTAAATATGTGCTTTGGAATTTGCTGTGCTGAGAAATGGAAATTTTGGCACGATGCTTGTGCTCTAAGATGTATCACAACCATCTGTCAATTGATCTATTGAGGGAAACCATCATTGCTGAGAGAGATTCTAAAACCTCAAATCACTGTTGACTTATCACATGGTGAGAAGCTGGTGATTTTATCCAATGTTTTATCTCTCTATGGGTGACTGTGCAAACAGGGTTGTGCTCCTGAGTAGACCACTTTTGTCTCACACACACAGGGGAAAACAATGTGCAAACAATAAAAACAGACTCCAGTATCACTATGGGAGATAAATGGATCATTTTTTTCCAACAATGTTAAAAGAAAGTCAGGTTACAGCAGTGCTGGCACTGGGTGGACAAACACTGGCATTCACTGAATGATTGAGCATGTTTGAGCAGAGCAGGAAATAGGGGGAGGGGGTTGGCTTGTTGTGCCCTGGTGCTGCTGGTGTTTGTGCCAAAATCTGCGCAAGGGAATGACTTATTGGGGAGAGCATTTGCTGATGGGAGGGGAGGGAGGCCAGCAAACAGGGCCAGCTTTAGTTCCCAGCCATCTGCCACCTGTTACCCAGGGGATTTTGGCGCCGCATTCTTCTCTCCTTTTTATATTTTATGCATACATACACACACACACACACACACTCACACACATACATGCATATACAATCTCTCTCTTTCTGTCTGTCTGTCTCTCTCTCTTCTTCATCTACTGCTGATTAGAATAGTAAGTTTGGAAAACCAGTTCTCAAGATCTGCATGCAGATTTCTTGAAGACATTTGTCATGTGTGTCTCCCCAAAAAAAAAAAAGAGGAGATGTCTCATAATGGAATATCCAAGTGCTTTCATATCTTGACAGGAACAAACTCACCATGAGGAGTTAGGATCCTGGTCCTCTTTTTTTTCAGAGCCAGGAAAGGAAAGTCACTCATCAAACATCCTCCCTCTGCTAATCAAAGTCCATTTCATATTGTTCCTGCTTCAGTGCAGCTGATGAAGTGATGTGGACTCAAGGTGGGTAGAGTCAGAGTTTTATTTAGTCCCTTAGTTTGCAAAAACATGTATTTTTCTTCTCCTGGTGTATATAATCAGGTACACAGTGGTTTGACAAATTTACACAGGGTGATTTTCAGGATTGAAAGAAAAATCAGTGATGAATTTTTTATTGCCAAAGCCACATTCCTTGGCTGTGATGAAGATGTGGAGAAAATGGTCTTGACTAAACTGCTGAATATGTTTCCAAAATTAGATTTCAAAAAATTCAAGGTACACCACTTTACTTGAATGGCTCATTAGCACTCCATCAAAATTTGGCAACACTGATGAGAGGAAGTTTTCCTTATTTTTTTCAGGATTGAAATTGCTTTTTATCATACTCAGATTGCTTTGTTTGAAAAACTAAACCAGCAAAGAACAAATTGGCACAATTTTTCTCAAATTTTGATGTCAATGAAAGATTTATCAGTATGTATAATGAAGATATGCACTTTTTGGAGAAACTTGACAGTATCTGTTTAGAAATTGAGAGAGAGAAGCAGAAAAAGTGCAACTGGCAAATATCACTCTGGAAAATATGAAAATGGCAAATAAACCTTCTTAGGGATGGAATTCCAAAAAAAGTGATTTTTTTCATATCATATTTATATTTACTATTTCCATCTTAGAACTAAGACTTTTTTCAAATCTTGAACAGAAAATAAACTTGAAAATTATGAACAGATAGTTTTCTCCAGCACAGCCAGTTTCTGTTCAACTGCTTTTAGATTCTCCAGGGATATTTTGACAGCTGGATCCTTGTTGTCCCTGGAAAATCTGTTCTTCAACTTCCGTCTCTTTGGCTTCTTCCTTCTTGTCTTCAGTTCATTCAGTACTTTTTTTTCCATCACAGGGATAAGAAAAGGAAAATGACCCAAGGATGTCAGTCTCAACAAGTGGGCATTTGGTTATATATGACTTATGAGGGCATCCAAGCATCCAGAATAAGCCAGGAATACATTTTACCACATTTTTTCCACATCAGTTTTTTTCAAAGCTTTGAAAATTTGCTTATAGAAAGTCACTAAACATTTTCTTTCACTGGTTGAATATACAAAAAAAATTCAAAGATAAGGATAACCTTTGCCATACCTGAGATGTATTCATCTTCATTCAGAAAGCTGAATGGATTGATGCCAGTGTTTCTGGGGAGGCTAGTTGTGGTGGTACCTTCTCTTTTTTTCATCTGGTCAAAGAGCCCTTGCACCTTATTCACCAGGTTCTCCATCTTGTTGGCAGCAATGGCAATCTGAGTCACTGGTATGGCATAAAGATCCCTTCTTGGAGGAGTTCTGGGTGTCCATGACTCCATGGTATGATGGTCCTTTTTCAAGTTGACCAAGCCAGGCATTTTATTGAGTCTCTTAGGACCTTGATTTACAATAGTTTTTCCTGATGGTGGATCTCTTTTCTGGTTCCTGATGCTCTGTAGGCTTTGAACATTCATCTTGGAATGCTCTTGTTCAAGTCCAATGAGATCAACAGTCTTGTCTGATTCAGGAGCTAAGGTTATCTTTGTGGAAGTTTGGGTAGTGGGTGGGGTGGTGGTGGTGGTGGTAGTAGTAGCAGTAGTAGTACTAGTAGTGGACCTAGTGGTAGGAGTGGTAGTTGGAACAGCAGTAGTAGTACTACTGCTACTAGTTTCAGAAGTGGTACTAGTATGGGGCAAAATAGTGATGACATCCATCAATGGCACTGGTTTCTGGGCAATCACTACTTTCAGAGGGATGTTGACTGTTTTCACAATGGGCTGGCCATCTTGCAGCTGCAATTAAAAAAAATTTCAAAGTTACTCTTATATATCTTGTATGATTGAATATCATCATTTAGTCCAGTATCCTCATTTGAATATAAAAAATATTCATATATATATGAATATACTGTATTGACATGATGTGAGATAAATTCAAGTTTTTGCTGACTGCTTATTTTTAGTCTTGGACAAAGTTCATAGTTTGAGTCCAGTTTTTAACTTTAAAATTGCTTTTTTTTTTAGATGAGATTCAAAATTTGGAAGATTACTGTGATATCATGCAGCTAAAGAAGTTCTAAACTCACATTTTCAATGGCCAAAGTCAAGCCAGGGACATCTGTCTTGGCATGTCTGCGCCCATGGTTTAAGTTACTGTCACTAGGTGGCGCTCCTAAATGACAAAGGTTCATTTTGTTTTAATCAGGAAAAAAACTGTTGAACCAAAGTGAGACTCACTGGAGGTAGTCACAGGCTTGTTTTTGTTCAGCATCTTCTTGAGTGCTCTGGCAATCTTTTCCAGGCTAACTGGCTTTCCAGCCAGATCTCTGTTTACAATTTTTTCCAGCATGACAGCCACAGCCTGTGTCTCAGGCAATTCTGCACTGTCTTCTTCAGCAGTGATGTTGTCCAGCAGGTTTTTTATTTTCTGCATCTTTGATTCCTCTGCCCTTGTCATTTTCAATTGGCGCTTGTTTATCTGGATACAAACAAAAACATCAGGTTGAAGGATGAACATATGTCAACAGTATATGGAATGAAGAAAAGCTGGTGAATTCTGAAAGGAAGAATCAACTCAGGAATTTTTAATATCTGTCTTGAAAATATTTATGATATATTTGCCATACTTTGAAATACAGGAGGATTTTTCATATAAGCATCCTAATAACCAAATCTTGAATGTTGATATGTTACATCAACATTTTTTTTGAAAAGCCATAATATCACATTGACCTCTTCATATAAACTGCTGAGGTTACACTGGCAAAACACAATCAAATCTATATTTTCACATTTGCATTATGCTGAAGTATTTGTAAAAAAAAACAAGAACAATTTTGAACAAAGCTGAGAAGGGTATATTTTGAATATTATTTTACTGTATATGCAGTTAGTTTATTTGGTGGATTCAAAATTCCTATTACCATTTTGAAGTGTTTTGCATTATTTTGTTTTCATGAAATCACAATGTGAAAACTCAGCATGATTTTTGAAGAGCATTGTTTCTTTTTCTTGAAAAAAACCAAATTTCTCATCAAGAGCTTTCATTTCAAGTTCACTACATGCAATAATGCAGAAGGGCCAGGTGTACATTACTTTTTCCTGATGGAAAAAAGCATTTGAATAACATTAAAAATCTGCATAAAATGTTCTGAATGTTGCTTTTGAATGGATAAGACTCACAGGTGGTTTGAAAGTTGGCAGCCCACCTCTGGCAATCCTGTTGAGAAGCACAGACCTGGGTTTCACTTCATCAGGTATTGCCTGCAGAATCTCAGCTGCATCATTGGCAGAAGCATTCCTTTTCCCACTTTCCCTGCTTCCTAAAAAGTTGCCTGTTCACAAAAAAAATCCAACTAATTCCATCAAATTCACTCCATATCATCAGAGCAAATGACTTGTTGACACATGCACTCCACTCACCAAACCCTAAAGCAGAAGAGATGAGCAGGAAGCAGGAGGTGGTCAAGAGCAGAGTGCTCATGTTGACAATCCCCATGAGCACCCAGAGGTCGGATGAGGATTTGAAGCATAAAAAACATGGCTGACATCCCATTCTCCATATTTCCCTTGCACTTGGGGAATCACACTGTGGCTGGTACAAACATGAAATCCTGCCCTCTGTTCCCAAAGTGATAAAATTTAGGGCTCTGAGTCCTGTTGGTTTGTATTCACACTCTCTTAGTTATGGTCTTATACTGGTGAAGTTCATCCTTCTTTATGAGAAAAACACTGAAATATTTCACTTACTCAAGTCATTTTTAAAGCATGTTTCTGCTGATGACATTTTCAGATAATGGGGAATATTGATCCAATAAGAGTTGCTATGGTAGTAGACTCCAGAGCACTTGTTGGATCAATTTGGCACCCCTACATCCCAGCATATTTACATCATGAACTTTCTTGCTCATTCTCACTCCAAAGGTGAATATTCTGTGGTGAACTGGTGGATCAAAGTGAGGGCAAATGGACAATGTTCAGAGAGACAGAGTCCAAGCAGCCAAGCAGTGAGTTTGAATTTTTTGACCAATGACTTTCAACCTGTGGTTTTAGCTTTTTGAAAAAATTTTTCAATTGAAACAAGACTGGAGAAGGGGTTTCCACCAAGTTTTCAGGAGAATTCTTCCAGAGAGAAGTTGTTGCTCTGGCAAGCAGATAATTTTAGAGCCCAGTGTTCACTTATCTTGCCAGAGAAGCGCCCTCTGCTGCTGGTTCTGCCAAATGAAGCTGGTGTCAATGTAAGAAGCTCTCTCTAGATGTCGCAGCCATCTCAATAAGTGCTGAACATACAGTATTGTCTTTTTCATATTGCAGAAGTTTGTTTCCACCAGCATCTCACCAAGTTTCCTGCCACTCTGGGGAATTTATGATTGGGTTCCTTGTGCAAAGTTTGTTGCAGAATCAGTGACATATGTTCCTCCGCAGAGTCATTCTACTCCTGTGAGCATATTTGCATTTTTTTAGGATTAAGAAAATCAATTTTTGCCATTTGTGATACAGACAGAGAGTCTTTACTCCCCTGAAACTGTGCTGAGGACTCAGTTTGGGAATAGCTTGGAAATGAGCACTTTGTTGTGCTCATTGCTACTGGGGGCAGGGTATGACACCTATGTGGTTTT
>CAJPEX010001882.1:0-47679 GCA_905338405.1 Notodromas monacha
TCATGTTCAAAGTCGACATTCTTAAAATATAATTATGGCAAACATTCATTATTATCTCACCTTCCATAACCAAAGCGTCCATATCCTCCATAGCCACCACTGCTGGAGCTGCTGAAACTGTTGAAAATTTTTTATATTCAAATTCATCTGTTAGGAGGTTTTTTCTTCTTGTATTTTTTGCAAGACTTGATGGTTCTTGTATGCAGGGTTTAATGTGAACTTAATTTAACGTTTTCTCTACTTTTTGAACACATATGGCATGAAATCTTAGTGTGAAATTTTATGTAAGATGTTATCAACCATGGAATTGTGTGTGATCTGACCTTGTTCAAGTGAATGAGAAGTCAAAAATGCTTTAATCTCATGTCAAACTCGAATTTGAAAGTCTTAAATGTTGCTTTTTGAGAAAATTCATTAGCATGTGATGCTAGTGACATCTACATCATGAATTAAGGTTGTGTCTGGGGAGACCATAGAGCAGTATATAAAAATACCAAAGAGTAAAGTTGTATACAGTATAAGGATGTGAAAACACTGTTTAAACCCTGTGAATGCTGAAAAGTATAAAATAAAGTTTGTTTATGAATCAATCAATTTAAAAATTGAATGAAAGGCCAAGTACTTAACTTGTTGAACTTGAATAGTTTAATTTTTGAAATTTAGCATATTTATTTTAGTAAATGATTCAGCATTGGCCAGTGAGTGATATTCTTCAAATTAGAAAAATGACTGAAAATTCAAACACCTTAACCTGTTTTCAAACTTAAATTTAATTTTTGAAATTTAGCGTATTTATTTTAGTAAATAATTCAACATGTGATGCCAGTGACATTCTTAAAATTAGAAAAATGAATGAAAATGCAAGTATACCTTAACATGTTTTCAAACTTGAATTTAATTGCTGAAATTTATCATACAATATATATTTTAGTAAATAATTCAGCATGTGATGCCAGTGATATTCTCCAAATCAGAAAAATTAATTAAAATTCAAGCACCTTAATCTTTTTTCAAACTTGAATTTAACTTCTGAAATTTATCATATATTTTAGCAAGTAATTCAACATGTGATGCCAGTGATATTCTTCAAATTAGAAAAATGAATGAAAATGCAAGTATACCTTAACTTGTTTTCAAACTTGAATTTAATTGCTGAAATTTATCATATATATTTTAGTAAATAATTCAACCTGTGATATGCCATCAGTGACATCTACTGAAAGTTTGAAGTTTTTTTTGTTGGGGGAGGGGTGTTGCTCAAGGTCGCTGCACCATTGTCAAAACCTAAACTTTTGTATGAGAATATATCATTGCTAGGATATTGTATTCGTGTTTACAAGTTGTTATGAGGATGGTGAATCTCGCTGATTACTTCCACAAGTGTCCCCTTTTGTCTCCTCAGCAGCACCAGGGCATTGTCCCAACTATACAGAGACCCATTACAAGAATAGCCACAGAGCAGGTCCTTATATATAATGGCAAAGGCCTCTCTCAGGAGCCTGTTCACAATGACACACTTGAATGAGTGTCCACACTACACCTAATCTCACATTCATACTGTACATGTATAAAGGGCTTGTATTGTTCCAGTAGTGCTGATCATTTGAAGATATTTAGTACTGATGCTTTGGCACTTACCCGGGCTTAGCGACGACCAAACATGCCATTACTGAAGCAATGACGACGAGGAGAGCAAAAATCTGCGAAAGAATAAAGGGGTCAGAACAATATTGCAAAATATTTTTGCAGGTAGAATTTCCATGTGGATTAATTTTTCGTCGCTACGAATTTCGTCAAAAGTATCCTATAAAAGCTTGTTTAGAATAATATAAGACAAATAAATTTTTGGTGAACTTTTTAGGTTTTTTGTTGTTTAAGGATTCGAATTTTTGAAATACAGTACTTGTACAAAATTCATGAAAAAAACTGTTGAGTCGAAAACTGAAACTGATTGAATCACTGTATTTGCGACGGACACTGTTTTCGAAGGGAAAATTTTTTTTCACCACAGAAATTTTTTTATGGATCACAGAGAAAAATTGTTATCATGCTTGGAAAGTGATAGCCTCAAATGTCTTGAAAAAAAATAATTTAATCACGAGGTGACGTGGTTTTGGAAGGAATAATCATTAATCATTTGAAAATTTGTAAGGAAATGCAAAGAAAAGCATTTGATGTTCTAGTGAATTTCCCACTTTTTCCAGCTTTCTTTTTCATAATTGAAATTTTAAAATATATGCTGGATTTTTTTCTGAGCAGAAGTTAGTTAAACTTTTATTTGAAATAAATGAAATTCATTGAATAAATTAATGGAACAGACACTGCTTCAAATGGAAAATTTATTTTCACAGCAAACATTTTTTATGATTGCAGATATATAATGCAGTATTTTTAAAAGTTCAATTTTATGCTTGGAAGAAATTTCGATCTGATGGAAGACCTTCGTTTGAAAGGGATGAATATTGAAAAAGTGCACAATTTTGCAAGGGAATCTTGACAATTTTTTTTGGGAATATTTCGGAATTTTTCACTTTTTCTGTGCAGAAATTCGTTGTAACGAGATTTCGCTTTTATCTGAATTTTTCACAATACACGTCCCTTTAGTTCTCACCTTGGTGAAGTGGTTCATGATTGCTTCTTTTTTTTTTTCTTTTTTGGTAACTGGAAAGCTGATTTATTTGCAGGAACTCACTGAATGAACTGCTTGGTTTCCAGATTCCGAATCTCGGGTTTATATAGTCCTTTGTATGCTTGGCTGATGATGCCCACGAAAATGCTTAGGAAATGATAAATCACGTTTTTTCATCGATTTTTTGCTCAAAATCGCGGAACGAATCGCGGACCCAAAAATCTCGGGATTGCGTCACGTGAAGTCGAGTGTGAAATTCTTGATGTTGCCCAAATTGGGCGGAAAGAAATCAAAACGTTTTGAGTTAAGGTCTGGTTTTTTTTATTGGTCTGAAAGACTGATGTGTCACCTTGGGTTATTTGAAAAAATGAGGATCAATTTGGCGTGAAATTTTTCGGATCTTTGCTTGGCTGCTTTCGGGTTCTGTCACGTTTGGCTGCACTCAAAAAAAATGAAAGAAAACTTTCCACTTGATTATATTCCGCAATATACAGTGAGACCCCCACATGCGGACACCCCGACCTGCGGACAATTCGACATAGGGACACTTATTTTCCCCATGAAAAGATTAATAAAAAAGGCCTCACATGAGGACACTGAGTCAACTTAGGGACATTTTGTTATACAATTGCAAATACATTTCAGGCCAAATTACAAGAAACAAATATTTTCAACCCTAAAATTGATGTAAGAAAAGTTCTTGGGTATTTCTCTCACCAATTTTCCATCCATTTAGCCAATTTAAAAAAATTATCTCCAGCATAGAGGGACTTCTACATTTTTTTTCACTTGAATGTTACTTTTGTGGATACCAACATGTCAATGTATAGTACAGAGATACACTATTCAATTCTCCAAATGTTCTTATTGAGTTGAAAGTGTATTCATTAAATTAAATTCAAGTGGCAAATGATTTTTTGTGGAATTCTGAAGAATATTTCTCCTATAAAACACCAATTAAAAATTATATAATGTAGGTGTAACCCAGCAGAAACCAAATTGCAATTATTTTCTTTTCTCCTTATATGGGAAGAGATCCTTCTGAACAAGGTATCCGTTTCTTTGCAGCTGTTCCCCTTTTGTTTTGGTTCCCCCTCTCTCACGTCAGCCTGCATTAATGCGTGATGGTTGTTATTGCGCGTTTCTCCTTTTCAACTTGCTATTTGTTGACAGTGACAAACGACCTGCACTGCCTTCTTCTAAACTGCTAATTTAGAAGAAGCCTATTCCGTTGAATTTGCGAGTGTATATATGTTATTTATATTTATAATATATACCTGGATATATATATTCATCAAGTGTTCAGGGAACCCGCAGTTCCTCAATCTTGGCAAATATTCCGCCTCTATATTTTATGTTTCCAGGAAGGTATAAATAAACCTTCCTTCCCACATATTTCTCCAGAATTAATCTAGAGTCATTTGCAGTTATTTCTCAGAGAGACTTGCAGAACATTTTAGCAAGACTCTCTTAAAGCTCTCTATTTTTATGTTTGAGTGATTGTACAAATATTTGTGAATTGAATATATTTGAAGTATATATTTTTATTGGACTTGTATATTCTATTTTACCTTGGTCTACGGACAACATAAGTCTAAGGGAAAACAAGACTCAACTTAGGGACACTCTTTATGTACCAATTATGTCCGCATCTTGGGGTCTCACTGTATATATTTTTTGCTCTACAATCAAATTAAATCAAATTTCATTATATCAAATGTGTTTGCAATAAGGAGGAATTTCTCAGTTTATTTATTCCCCAGAAAAATGTGCAGGGTTATTTTTCAAATTTCCGGGACCAGGTCCGACTACTACTGGTACTTCTTTTGGGAATATTTGTGATCAGTGGAAGCTTCCTCAGTTTGAGTTTCTTGAGTACTTTGCGTTGTTCTTCTCTCAAGAGCCGCGTTTCCAGCAGTTTTTGAGGATCTCCTGCTCTTCCCCTGGGCAGTTTCATGTATGTGTCGTCTTGCTCGCCAGATGGAGCCTCTTTTTGGTATTCATTCGATGATGGGGGTTCAGCTTCGGATGATTGGACTTGTTCTTGGGACCTTTGCGGTGGGGGTGGGGGGTTTGCTTCGGGTTGTTCTTGGGAAGAAAGTGGTGCTTCTCCTGATGAAAGGTGTTCTGGTGGTGGTCCTGAGTCTTGGGGGGCTTCAGGGGATGCGTTATCAGTATTTTGTGGGTGATGATTGCTTTGAAATGGTTCCTCATTGGAGGAAATCCTTTCACCAGCATCTGGAAGGAAAGCATTTTTTTAAATAGACTTTTATTATACTTGATTTTTGGGGGGTATATGTCTGTATATATGTATCTGGGGTATCCAGATTCAGCAAAGTTTAAAACTGAAATTTAACGCACTTGCAAATGTCCAATCCAGCTGAAATTTTCCACATTTTTCAAAAATTGATGATAATGCAATGTTTCAAAATTTCAGAATTTTTGCATGACCAGAAAATTGTAAAATTGACAAAATACAAATTATCATGAACCACTCTTTTAACCTCTTTAAAACTGTTCAAATTTACTACAAGTTAGGGGTTGTATTTATCAAGCATTGCTTCATAAAAAAAAAGAATACTTCACATGAAAAAATTTTGTTTTTCATGTGAAGTTGTTCAGATTTGTAGTGTAGGAGAGCTTTTTGAAGGTTCTGTTCAATCCTTTGATGGGTAATTATTCTTTGTTGAGGAGATCTCTGTGTGTTGATCATTGAATTTGGGAGATATTACATACTCACTTACTCATTGATTACTAATTTTAAAACTATTTACTGTATTTCAAAAAATTTCTTGTGGACATGTTTTTAAGCTGTCAACCTTATGTCTTCAATTTGAATAAAAATCAGTGTAACTTTGTTCAAGAGAAGCTTTGCTCCTTCCAAATGTATAGAATAGAACATTTAAATACTTCTCTTGAAAATATCAGCAATTATATTTTTCTCTCTGGTCGAACAAGTCTTATTTGCGACAGTTCTAAGCAAAAAAATTGTACATCTGGGATTATGAATGCATTCATTCTAGAAGCTTTTTCGATTTGGCTTATCATCTCATGGTCATTCATGAACAGTGAAGTTATTTTTAAATTAGGTTATGCTGGATTTGTGTGAAATTCAAGGTTACATATGCTAAGCATTATATAAAATGAATGAATTATTTCAAGAATATATGCGTTATTATTACGTATTTATATTATTTTTTCTTTCACATACTTTTTAATGAAGAAATTCTGGCCAAAATTTCCATGATCTAAATAAGTTTTAAATTTCAGTATTTCTTAAGGCTAACTTTGATCCTTCAGAACAAACGTTTATTTTTATCATTGATTCAAAACCTTCTTTCAATTCTACAGCACATTAAAATTTGTCAGTAGATTTTCTCAGCCATCCAAATATTGGAAGAAAATGAATTTGTGCTGTGTTTGGAGTGAAGAAAACTTGTAACTTCCATGCCATAAAATTTTAAACAAGTTTATGTTTGCTCTGGGGATTTTCAATATGTTTGAGGAGGCCTAAAGAGATTCCTCTTGAATTACTGATTCAATTTAAAAGTCTATGACTACATATATTCGCACTAACTTTGCCAATTTAAAATATTTTTGGCTCTCTTGATGTTATTCTTCCAGTTCTTTGACAAGTCAAAATGTGATCCTGCCTGCCAATATGAAGAAATAGCATTTATTGATATTTTTGAAAAATGCGCATGTAATACCCTCAGTTGATCCTTGGCTGATCTAACATGATAAATACTGACATCTACAAACCATCCAACTGCAGTAAATATATGAGCATGATGTTTTAATTGTTCTGTTCCATTCAAGACAAATCATAGCTGAGGAGGGGAGATGCAAACCTGCTCTTTGAAAGGCTGACAAGGTTAGTTCAGATGGTGACAAAGACTGTCTTCTCCTTGGATAGTTCTGCTCTACTCCCAGATCAGCAGATAAGGACTTGGGAAGCCTCCTCATGAAAATTGGAGACATATTCCTGACCAAGTTTGGAGAGAATCTGTGCTTGGCAAATTCTCTTCTGCTTCCAGCAAAATCAACAAAAGATCTCAATAAGGTTTAATAATGAAAAAACAAATTTTATGAGGTGGTATCATTGCCTGACCTGAAGTTTGCAGTGTCTTGAGCAAATTGCCCAAGCTCTTCATTTCTGGTCTTGGACCAATGTTGTCTCTTGACTCTGATGTTGCTGCTTCTCAGGGCAGCTTTCCAGGGTTTTCCAGGATAACTTGATCTTCTTTTTGTGGCATGGGATTCTGGAGTTGAAGGAGGTGCTAAAGTTATGGTCAAGCTGCTTTTTTCATTTTCTTTTTCATCAGAAATTTGAAGCTCTCCTGTGGGATCTGTCTCAAAGATCTTTTCTGTGGTGCTCAATGGGACCATGGTGATTGAAGTATTGTTGCTTTTGTTTACTGTGGGAGTAGATTCAAAGGGTCCCCATGATAAATACCCTGATTTCTCATAATTTTTCATTTCTTTTGTAACTTCTGCTGAGTCCTCCACTTCAGTTAGATAAAGAAGCTTTCCTGCTTTTTCCACTTCATTGGGCTGCTGTTGATGGTTCTCAGCAGGAAAGTATGGAAAAACAGTGTCCTGAACTTCCAACTCATCTTCACTGTCTTCAAGCTGGTACATGTCATCATCTGTGTTATTGGACAGTGTGGGGGAAGACAGTTCCTTGTTTTTCCAACCTGAGTTCCAAAGAAGGTCCTTGACTTGGATGGCTGCAGAAAGTGTGGGGAATGAGTCAGTTGTGGAGCACACTTTTTCTAGATCCACATATGTGTGGTAAGTTGCTGTGTTTCTGGTGGGTGGTGTTGAGTGAGTAAGGAACTTGTCAGACAACTTGGACTTGCTACCCTGCCCAAACCCTGCACAGACTTCCACCAAGGTTATCAGCACAACTGGAGCAATCATGGCTGCCACTCAAGACTGACACATCCTTTCCATGCCTCAGGATTTCCCACCATGCTGAGGTGGGGAATCAGGAATTTCCCAACATAAGGAAAAAAAAAAGATGAATAAGGGGAAGGAAGAAGAATGACACTATGAGAAAGCTTCATCTTTTTTTTTTAAATGTATTATCTCCCTTCCTGGTGATTAATATGAATACAGGGTGCTCAGGAAGCGGCTTTTGACAGCAGCAATTTCTTCTTCATTTTTAACCTTTGCTTTTTTCTGGAGGTGAAGAACCTTTGATGTCTTGTTTGGACTCCTGTGGTGCCTGTTGAAAGCATTTTTTCCCTGGCTTGTCCTTTTTTGTTCATGTAGCAAAATGAAATTCTTTTCACCTTATTGCCCAAGTGCATTGACAAATTTTTGTTTGCAGACTGAAGATGTAAAGGAAAAACTGGTTTCATTTGATGGAAGCTCAAGTTATGTGCATCAACTATGTAAATTTTAAACAGTGTACTGATAGAAAATGAGAATATTATGTGCCATAATCTGTAAAAAAATACATTAAAGAATTGTAATTTGAAATTAGGTACTGCTTTATATTGCTTGTTCAAATCAGCAAGCTTATTTTATTATTAAGCACTTTTTTGTTTTGCAAGATGCATTCAAAAATATGGCCATTTTTTCAATGACTGTATTTTAGTCAAAATCTCAGGTGGGTACTTTTTGAAGGAGTAATCTAATAATTGATCTTTGAGTGTTTGATTCTACCTTCTGGGATTATGATAAAACTTCATATATTTAGTTGTTCAACAGATACCCTGAAAATCATTGTCTCAAAAATTTATGTTCAAGGATTTTTTTATAATTGTCAACCGCCAGCATTTCATCAATTTAAAATTTGCCCTAAGTTGAATGATAAGTAACATGAATTGTTTCCTGTAACCCATACACTGAAAACTGTGCAGTTTCAAGGAATTTATTCATATATAAATCATAATTTATTTTGGAAATAAATGTAAATATAGAATGCAGCCCTATTTTTGCCTATGATGAAGTTCTCCAGAAATCTTTAGAGAAAAAGTGCATTCTTGGGATCTGCATGGAACTCTAAGTTGCCAACATAATTGTTAATGTGGGCGATGATAAATTTTAAAAAATTGGTTTCTCCGCATTATGCGTGTTCATTTATTTTCCATATGAAAATGAGTATGTATACATACCTGTGATTTTTTATATAATACTTTTAGGTATTTTTAGAAGAAAAAATTCTTGTTTCAAAGGGAAGATATTTTTATGACCACCCTGTGAAAGCGATGGTGTTGGCTTAGTGATCAAAGCCAAAGAAAATAAGTTTCCCCAGGTAATATTATTTTAGTCTCCTGGATCACTATCTGCTAATAGAGCTTGTTTTCCTCTCCCCGAAAGCTCTGGCGTTAGATTCGCAACTTGGATCAGGTTATGATCATCGAGGATAAACTTTGGCAAGAGATGGGATGAAATGGAAACGCAAATTTTGACCCTGCTTATTATTATTTTTTGCATGCCCTCAACAAAGCGGAGAAAAATCAGTAAAAGGAATGACAACGAGCCGAAATTATTGGTTGGGTTTGAATGCCTGAATATTTTTGGACAGGGGATTTTATTTGAAAATTGCACGCCAAAAATTAAATTTGATTCGCCAATTATTGTCTTTCGATTTGCAATTTCAGTTTCATTTTTTGTGAGGTTGTTTCTGGCGTTTTTCATTCGGTATAAATGCTCTTTTTAATTTATTATTTTAATAATTCTCTGACACTGTGTTCGGTTTTGATTTTTTGCAATAATTCTGGGGAATTGACTGAATTTTCACGGAAAGCTTACAAAAAATTAGGAAATCAATGAAATATTTTCCGAATGACTTAGTTAAAATTACATCGAAAGCTGGTTGGCTAACATTTTGAGACTTCTATTTTTGGAATTTTTCTCTTTGCAATGATTTTTCGCCTGCACTCACTGTGCTAAATTCCATTGCTTATCCTCTAATTTTACTGTTGAGGAAGAAATAACCCTGAGATTTTTGAGGTATTGATGCAGTATTTTTGAATAATATCTTCTTTTATTGGAAACGGAATTAATAGCTCACTGAAGAATATAATAAATATGGAACTAGAGCAGATAATTTTTCAAATGACTAAGATGAAATAACTAATTTTATAAAGCTGGACTTTTGGTTTTTCGATGTTCTGTTTATTAGTGCAATTTTACACCTTCTCTATTCCCCCCTCAAGATATGCTTCAAAACTTTTTGAAGATGATTCCAGGAATTATTTTTTTTCTAGAAATTGTTTCAGTGAAGGTTTTCTGGAGAATTTCGAGAAGGCAGAATCTGACCTGAGTTTTCTCCACTGTGAAGACCTTTGACCTGCTGATGATAATAGTGATCCCTTTTTTTTTGCATAGGTTTTTCCTTCTCTCTCTCTCTTGTTTCTTTAATTTCCCTTCGTTGCACTTGATTTCCTACCTTTTTTGTGGGGACCTTTTTTTTGTGTTTTCTGTAATCCCCCTGTTTAGCCCAAATCTGGGTGCGCCGCCCCGAGGTGAAGCGAGAAAGACACGATTTAAATTCGAATTTTTTCAATTTTTTTTTCGTCGCTTTTGAATGGCGACCGGGGACTGGGACGAGCCGTCTCGGAAAGAAGTCGGCACTTCCATGACGTTGGCCGACTCGCCGGGACGCCGTCGCGGGGTCTTGTCGTCGGCGGCGCGGATGAGGCGTCCTCGCGTGGGACGCCAGAAGCGTGGCGTCGGCGCCGATGGCGGGAATGGAGGCGGTGACGTTGCCGCCGCCGCCGCCGCCGGGGATGAGTCGTCTGATGACGGGCGGATGCGAGCTCGTGACTCGCTCGAGTTGTACCGGCGCCATCATTTGCACCAAGTGCGGGCCAGGAGTGCAGAGGGCGCTGGTGGTGCAAGGAGGAGGCGGATACGCGTGGGACATCTGCCGGAGGACGATGGAATCAAGGTGGTTCTCTTGATTTTCGATGCTGTTGAACCCGCGTCTTCAAAAAAAAAATAATAATAAACATTTGAGTTTGGAGGGACTTGAAAAAATAAAACATGATACTTTGATTTAGAAAGTTTCTGAGGCAATGAACATGTCCTGATTTTTGTTGTTAAAAAAAAACCATCATTAAATTTCCATGCATGTTTATTTGAAGAGTTTGAAGAGTTTATATTTATTGAAATAGTACATCATCACTTTTTGATGGCTTACCTGCAGATGAAGGAAGCTTCCAAAATCTCATTTCAAGAAACTTCCTGCAGGTGAGACATCTAAGAGTGATGTACTACGTATTTCAATAAATGTGCATGCAAATAATTTTATTTTATTATATTGAACTGCACAAATCTGTACATGTTCACTGATTCAGAAACTCTCTCAAATCAAATTTGGAGGGATTCTGGAAAATACTTGATTTAGAGAGTTTTTTGAGTCAGTAAACATGTCCTGATGTGTGTAATTCAATTGAAGAGGAATTCCGTGCATATATCTATTAAAACATTTTATCATCAGTTTTAGATTTCTCATATGCAGGATAATTGCCAAAGCTCTGTTGTAAAATATTGAATTGACAATTTGGTGCATTTACAAGTGAAATTTAGGGAAAAGAGTGCCTTTTTAACTTTCATGTACTGTATCACCCAACTTTTGCTGGCACTCCAATTTTTATAAAGTCAAATATGATGTATTGCAAATTCAGTTGATGTCATTTTATCCACACTGATGTTCATGCCCAAATTTTGCCTTGAATGCTTTTGTTGATGCAGCTGGGGGTTTTGGTAAGGTTGCATGGAGGTTATATATTATTCAAACAAATTCTGAACTTTTCATGATTGCTGGTCATAATTGCATCCCCTAATGGGCCTAATATTGCTTGCTAAATTGATGGTTGATTAATTTCAAATCTTTATAATACTGCATTATGTTGAATGAATGAACAGAAAACTTTATTGGCCGCTTTTCAGCGTTCACAAGGTACAACCAAAACTCCTGCATCCAAACCCCCTCCCCACCCAACCCAACTCCCCCAAAATACATTCAATCACTTCAAAGCATGAAACAAAGCATAAACCAACGACAAAAACAAAAGAGAACACANCCCCTCCCCACCCAACCCAACTCCCCCAAAATACATTCAATCACTTCAAAGCATGAAACAAAACATAAACCAATGACAAAAACAAAAGAGAACACACTCTAAAAAATAAAAACTGGACATCCTACGCGTATGTTGCATACACCCACCCATTATTTTTAAGATATGAAAGTAAATCATCATATTAAAGCCAGATATTATTTTGAATTATAACTTTCTTTTTAATTTACTGGATTTTCATTTTTTTCATTGTTGAAGACATGAAAGATGATGATGAATAATGTTCAGAGTATTTTTTAAATACAAATATTATCATAATCGGAATTCTCCAGATTAAAGTCAGGGATTGAAATACCTTTAAAAGAGGGTTTTTAAGGTCATTCACTGTTGAAGAAATGAATGAATGAATGGGATGATGATTTGGTTAATGCTGTGGGTTAGCACAGAATAAGAAAATAAGATGGAAGCAAAACATAGAATCCACCAGGGAACACGTCAATAAGAGACTTGAAAGGGCAAACAAATTGACTACAGAAGTGACTCAATTTTAAATAATAATGCGCAAGTATTGACTGCTGAACCACAATTTGGAAAATCTCAAGTGAAGAGACAAAATCGAGGAATAAAAATTTGCACAACCTTTTTAGCACTTGAAAAATGCACACTTTCACTCTGAGCAGAATCTCAACACTGAATGAATAAGAGAGCTTCATGCAGATAGTCTTTGATGAGTGGTCTTTAGTGTGCCTGCTTGGGGGACGTTTTGGGTGCTTTTGAATCAGGACCCGGGGTTTTGGGGGGGTCCATTGTGTTGTCAAACTTCATGCTTTCAGGGTAGTCATAGACATCCTTGGCTGGAGCCACAGGGGCAATCTTTGATGAGAAATCATATAAGGCCAAACATTTTTCTTGATCCTTTAAGAGTTCCGATAATGTCTCTTCATTGAATTTATGTTGATTTTTCAAATAAAGATGCCAGTTTTTTTTCTGCCATCTGCTGGTGATGATCTGGTTATTCATGATAACTGTAACATATTTTGTGTATGTTAAACCCTGTGCTCACTTGCATTTTGTTATACTCTACTGTTAGTCACTCACTTGTAAGCATTCTAAGAATAAAAGAATGGAGGCTGGGATGAATGTTGTTCATGCCTGTGTTCTCAGAATGTCTTTAAAATAATGATTGCTGATCAAAGGTTGCCCCTGTGGCTCCAGCCAAGGATGTCTATGACTACCCTGAAAGCATGAAGTTTGACAACACAATGGACCCCCCAAAACCCCGGGTCCTGATTCAAAAGCACCCAAAACGTCCCCCAAGCAGGCACACTAAAGACCACTCATCAAAGACTAAAGTGGACCCAGCCCCAGTCATTGCCCCGCCCATGTACAGCGCCATCTTGTGCAACCGCGCCAGACAAGCAGCTGTGAAGCAAAAACTCAAAGAGCTGACTGAACTTCTTGAGGCCCCTGACTTGCCTCCCTTGAAGATGGATTCTTCCCACTTTGAGGACCTCAGGGGCCCCTTGGACAATTGTTCCTCTTCAGAAATGCACCACAGGAGAAGAAGAATCTCTTTTTGCCTGGCCTCTGATTCTGGGGATGCAGGAGACACTGAAGAAAACAAGGTGCCTAAGCGCAGGATTAAGCCCAGTCCTGAAATGGTGGCCTCTGTCAACTTGCGCCCCCTGGCGACCAAGCCTTGCAAGGTGTCCAAGAACATTGAGACCACTGCTGATGCTTGGCACTTGACCCTCACTTGCACTGGGCAAAATAAAAACCAGAAGACTCACTTCAGTCCTGCTGTGGCAAGACATTTAGGCAATGTTAGGCGCCAAGCTGTGGCCTATCAAAACAAGAACTCTGTGGGCATGTTGGCTGAGACTTACATGCTGAAGCAGAAGAAAAGGAATGAGTCCTTTGATGAACTGTCATCCATCATTGAGAGATTTTCTGAGGTGGAAAATGTGCCAAAGAAGACATCCAAGAGATTTGCTGCTGGTGGATCTGCTGAAAGGGTTGCCAAAGGATCTTCTAGAGAGTCTAGGACTTCTTCATCCAAGAAGAAGTCTTCTAGGAGACAGCAGAGACACCACAGGTACATTTTTGTGAGAATGAAGCATGTTTTTTGGTTTTTTCAAGTCAAATACATGTCTTCTGAAAGGAAGCCATCACAGGAATACCTCTTGAGACATGAAAAGGCCACTTCAATCACCAGTGCTGAGTTCACCTCCTCCAAGATCACTGAATCTGGAGAATCAGTCATTTCAGTGAAGCGTTTTGATGCTTGCTATAGGTCTGCAGAATCATCACACCATCCAGTCTTTCCCTACCACATGATACCTATGATGGCACCACACTATCAAGTGAAGACCAAAAAGGAAAGAAGAGACCAGGAGAAAATAAAAGTAGGGTCAATCTTTTAAAAGCTGTCCTGTTCTTATTTTTAGCAATTGCTTTGTTACAGGGGAAGCAAGAAGTGAGGAAAGACACCTCTGAAAAGGAAGGAAAGGTCAAGATCAGTAAATCGCATAGGGGGCGCCACATGAATCCTGTATTTGTACCTCCTCCACATGCTTTTCCTAACCCTTGGGAATCTCACTTTGCTGCCAGGGCTCCAGGATATTATTGTGACTGTTGGGACTGCATCAACAGTGAGTTTCCTGACTAATAATAACTTTAAGCCTTTAACAAGTGTATATGTGAGAAATGTGGATGTTTTCCAGGATTTCTTTCCACTAAAGAATTACAAAAAATGCATCTGAAGAGTCTATTACAAATATAGGAAGGTTTAGAAAAAATTTCCACATCTCTTCTCCTCACCCCTACTCAAGCAATCATCCAAACACATTTTTGGCACATCAGAAGGAAAAGCAATAATTCACTCTATGGGTATTGAAAGAAAGTACATTATGTTATCCAAAAACTATTTTACAGAAGTGAGTGATCAACAATCATCAGTTGTTGAGAGCTACTTCTTAATAATTAGAGGAAAAGGGGATTGGAGATTTATATCGTTTTCCGCGACTTTCAAAGGAAACGCAAAAGTTACTCCATGAGAGTATTTCAAGTAATATTTTATTCTATCTTCACACACAGTCAATACAACAATTCTACAGAGAGCAAAGTGGCATAGACTTAGCATTTGGACAAGGTCTGGTGAGGTAAACTTAATGCAACATAAAATGCACCTGTATATATAGCTTTGGCCGGCCGAGGTTGAAGAATGCGCATAGAAACCAATTCGGATCGGGGACGTCATGCTTTGTTTATTTAAAGGAAGGAAGCATGAGCATGGTTGGGAAAGTATTCCGTCAACAAGGGGATTGTGAAATATATAACGATCGCGTGGTCCGCGTCGGTTCGCATCGCGAAATACATTAGCTTGAAAGGGTCATGCGTAAAGTGAAGGGTGTTGTGGTTGTTAATATGACTACAATTACAGTACATACAAATACTTGAGTTATTGCCATAATTTTTTTCATTTGAAAAAAAGCTAAATAAAGCTCAGCACAAGGCATCCAATTACTGGTCAGAAAATAAAGCACAAAGTAATCAGCTTGTTTCCAGATAATGTTTAATGGATTGAACAAATCTAGAGAGGATCTGTAAAGGGAAATCATGTAAAGCAGTTTATTCCTGACTCTCTCAAGATTTGCAAAAGAGCCTTTCTATAAAATTTGAGAGAATCTTAACTTTTAAAAAATCAATTCTCATCAATTGCTAAGATGATGAGCAAATGGTTGCATACACAGGAAAGATGACTTGCCAGTGTCTGAACTGCGACTTTGCAAGGTACCCCAGGAAACACTATTACAAGCTCTGCCATGGCACTGAAATGAGTTCCCAATCAAGCTCAAGCTCAGTTGCAGACCCAAGTTCTGCCTCCAGCCAAAGGTGTAAGCCCTGGATTCAAAGGATATCTCTTTTAATGTTTTTTTTTGAGAATGATGGGGGTATTAACTCATGTAGCCAGCAGCCTGGAAGCAGAGAGTCCATCAGCAAGTCCCCTGTTCACCCTATCCATGAACCTGGTGGACAAAGCTGTGTCCAGGATCCAGTTGACACTGAGCAATGTCCTGAGGAATGTCCCAGGGTTGTCTGTGCAGAGGTGATCCATGAAGAGTGTCCTCAAGTTGCTGCTGAAGAATGTCCTCGAGTTGTTTCTGAAGAATGTCCTCCTTGTCTTGGGGTGATTTGTGGAGAACTTGGAGAGGTGGAAGAAGAGCCTGAGGAACCTGTGTCTTTTGTGAAGACTCAAGAGTTGGTACCTTTTCTATCTCTCTCGCTCTCTCTCTCTCTCTCTTTGACAAATCCGCCATCTTTATATAGTCCCTGCCAAAATGTCATTCCGCTTGGGTCTTCCACGCTTGGATGGCGAAGGAATCTCGAAATCTCATCTGTCAGGCTATTGTTCGGTTAAATGTAGAAGGAAGAGTCTATTATTCTTGTTTTTTCATCTCGAGTCTGTTGTAAACATGAGGAGCATCTGTTTTTTTTTCGATTTGGTTTGGGTGAGTGATTGACAAGTGCTTGAAATCCCGAGTAGAGAAAGTTCCCTTGGGAACTAATTCGAAGGTTTTTCTTGAAGTTTTGGCGGTTTGTATTTTTGAAGGAATATTATGGAATAAATTTATAAGTTACGCAAAAAATATTTCGGTTCAAATTCTTGCTCGCGACGATGAAAATATGTCATGATGAATTTTAGCTGTAATCTTGGCATATTTGATATACTTTCCAATTTTTTTTACCCATTCTGAAGCGAGTAAATTGAAAATTCAATTCATGCTTCGTGGAATTTTAATACGGTCGAACCTCTGAAATGTATAAATTTCCGTTTGTACCAGCATAATTAATTACGTGCTGAGTATCAATAATCCGTGTTAAAAATTAAAATTTGTGAAGACTGGCTTGACAATTTTTTCGATAATTCACCAGAAAAAGAAACGCGAAAATTTGATCGTTTGAACTAATTTTCGAATTTTAAAATATTTTCATTTCACACGAAGTACGGATTTTTTTTTAAATAACCAAAGAAAAAAGAAAATTCCGTTTTCTCCACCTCAACATCTTGTGAATTTCGAGAACAATTTTAGCTAAAATTTTTAGTAGTATTTCATTATTTTGCAAGGACATTTAAAAAAAACGCCGAAATTTGCATTGATGATGTACTCAAATGCAGATATTTTAAAGGGCTGTTCCTAATTTTTATTTCTTTGTCAAAATGAATAAAAATTATTTAACTATGCCTCTTGGAAGATCGTAAATTGGCGCGACAAAATTTTTGCGTGATAAAAGTTGCGCTGAAACGGAAGAAACGGAAGCTGTTTATTTCGGGGATCCCTCGTATTTAACGTTTGTGGTATTATTTTGCTTCCTGATTTCGACACTTTTTTTTTCCGTAGTGATGCTGAATTTGACAAGACACATGCAAGTGTATATTCGTGAACTCTTCACTTGGCTGCCCTTGAATTTTTTCAATATTTTGGTATTGTTCTCGTATTTTCTTTAAGATTAGGATTTTAAACATAAACTATTTTCTTTAAAAAAAAAGAAAAAAAACTTTGGTGTTAATCCATCGCATCTTGTTCTCGGAAAAATTCAACGAGACTCTCGTGGGGGTTTTATAGGGATAGGGGGAAAAAAAAAGCGCATGCGGATTATGCAAATTTTGAGAACTGGGTTTCATGCTCTGCTGCTGCAGATCCCTTGTGGCAGAAATCCAACAAGTCTCTGAGCTGGCAGCACGAGCTGGTGCTGGATCAGTGGCCTGCGATGAGGATCCCGCAATAACTCGGTCTGAGATCCCCGAGACTGCGGAAATGTACCAAATCCCTGGCACCAGAACAGAATGGAATAAATTTATAAGTTACGCAAAAAATATTTCGGTTCAAATTCTTGCTCGCGACGATGAAAATATGTCATGATGAATTTTAGCTGTAATCTTGGCATATTTGATATACTTTCCAATTTTTTTTACCCATTCTGAAGGAGTAAATTGAAAATTCAATTCATGCTTCGTGGAATTTTAATACGGTCGAACCTCTGAAATGTATAAATTTCCGTTTGTACCAGCATAATTAATTACGTGCTGAGTATCAATAATCCGTGTTAAAAATTAAATTTGAAAACACTGGCTTGACATTTTTTTCGAGAACAACTCATCAGAAAAAGAAACTCGAAAATTTGATCAAGTTTGAACAAATTTTGAAAATTTTAAATATCTTCATTTCACACGAAGTACGGAATTTTTAAAATAACCATAGAAAAAAAGAGGAATTCCGTTTTCTCAACCTCAACATCTTGTGAATTTCGAGAACAATTTCAGCTAAAATTTTCATTAGTATTTCTTTTTTTTAAAGGACATTTAAAAAAAACGTCGCAATTTGCATTAATAACGTACTCAAATGCAGATATTTTTTAGGGCTGTTCCTAATTTTTATTTCTTTGTCAAAAATGAATAAAAAAATCATTAATTATACCTCTTGGAAGATCGTAAATTGGCACGACAAAATTTTCACGTGATAAAAGTTGTGCTGAAACGGAAGTTGTGCTGTTTATTTCGGGGATCCCCTGTATTTTACGTTTGTGGTATCATTTTGCTTCCTGCTGATTTTGACTTTTTTTACGCAGTGATGCTGAATTTGACAAGTCACATCCAAGTGTATATTCGTGAGCTCTTCACTTGGCTGCACTTGAATTTTTTCAATATTTTGGTATTGTTCTCGCATTTTCTTTAAGATTAGGATTTTAAACATAAACTATTTTCTTTAAAAAAAAAAGAAAAACTTTGGTGTTAATCCATCGCATCTTGTTCTCGGAAAAATTCAACGAGACTCTCGTGGGGGTTTTATAGGGATAGGGGGAAAAAAAGCGCATGCGGATTATGCAAATTTTGAGAACTGGGTTTCATGCTCTGCTGCAGCAGATCCCTTGTGGCAGAAATCATTGTTCAGAGACTCGACCGTCGTGCTCGACCACGACCTAGTCACCGGACGCTACTCCTAGGGCGTTATTGAGCCAGACTCTAGGGGCTCTGACGCCTTTACATGGTTTAGGGACCGTGGTCTTGTCTTGTTGTTGAAGTGAGGACATATACATATGTGTATATATTTCTTTCATTTCACAAAAATAAATTTTCTCTCTTTTTTTTCGTATGGAAATTCCAATTTGTTTTGATCGGGTGAGGGGAAATTTTTGTTTCTTGGCTTGGATGTATATATGCAGGCAATCCTTGAAACCGAAGCGGAAATCCCTGCTCCTCTGCTAGTGGAAGAAGGCAGTGACATTGCTGTCGAAGATGATTCCAGCAGCAAAGATCCCCGGGGATCCCCACAAACTGGCTCCACTCTGCAGAACCCCCTTAGGTTGTTTTTTTAAGGCTTTGCAGCTCAGCTTTGAAACCCCCCCCCCCCCCATTTTTCCCTTAACAGAATTGATCTCATTTTCTTGTGGTGGGGGAGAAAAAAAAACCCCCCTCCTTTGAATGCTTCTCATATCGTTAGTGCCCTTGAGGGGGATCTTTTTTTCCCCCTTGTTCCTGCTGAATTTATTTGTGTGAAGATTTTTTTAAAATTTTGAATGTATATACAGGACAATGGCATTTGCCCTGAGGCACTTTCCGAGATCACCAGACTGAAACGTCTGAGACAAAACACGAAACCCACAACTGGACCTCCGTCCAGTCGTCTTCCTTTACAAACTGGTCCAAAAACCCCTGTTTTAAGCGAAGACCAGTAGAAGAACGGGTTCCAAAAAAAAAACTATTACTTTTTGTTGTTGTTGGTGAAAAACTGGCTGGTTTTATATTTTTATGCATTTTTTTGTGTGTTTGTGTATATGAAGGAAGCATGCATTTGCAGAAGAGAAATTTCCTGGGGCTCATCAGGAGCCTGCAGTTGATTATATTCATGCAGTTACTGATCACAGCTTGCAGTCTGAAGCACCTGTGACTGCTGAGAACACTGATACAAGGACTATCATGAAGAGAGGGGATCTGATTGTTGACACTAGGTGTGAAATCGAAATTCTTTAACATTCCTCAAGATGAAAGAAATGATTTTTCAATTTTGTTTTCTTTGTTGTGGTTGTTGAAAGCAGTGCTTTTAAAGCAATATCTTCTTGCATGAAGTTGAAAGCAGTGGTTTACTAATAATTTTTTCTTTATTTTTGAAGTTATGAAAGCGATGCATTTAAAAAAAATGTATTCTTTGTTAGAGAGGGAAGAAATTAATTTTGCATTATTTTGCTAAAGTTGAAGAAGGAAGAGATGATTTTCCAATTATTATTAATTTTTTTCTTGTGGTTGTTGAAAGCAGTGCTTTTGAAGGAATTTCTTCTTGCATATAGTTGAAAGCAGTGATTTATATATAATTTGTTCTTTGTTGAAGTTGAAAACAATGATTTTCAAAAAATGCATTCCTTATAGAGAGGGAATAAATAATTTTTGCATTAGTTTTCCAAAGTTGAAGGTGGGAGATATGATTTCCGAATTATCTCATTTCTGTTGGAAGTTGAAAGAAATTATTTTCAAATTATTCATCCTTCTTTCAAGATGAAAGATACATTCATTTTAAGTTGATTCATTTTTGAAATGGAAGAAATGATTTAAAATTATTTCTTTATATTTTGATGATGAAAGAATTTTTTTTTCAGGAATTTATCGAATGTTTAAATTTAAATCAGGTGAATATTGATATAAACTGCGAGAAATTCTTTAAAAATAATAAGAGCGTAAAATTTAAATTTAGTCCAGTTATAACTATATTTGAAGAGTGGGATATCCTTCATAACTTTAATGAACTTGAAGGCTGTAGACTTAAGGTATACTTAAAGATCAAGTGTCGTCCTTTAATCAGTTCTTCATTTTGATTTCAATCAGATTCCCATTAAATTTGAATTTTCATCAAGGAAATGAAAAAATGGATCGTGAAAGCATTAGGAGAATGTAATGGGATTCAAAAAATTTTTGATTATTTGTTAGTTGATGAATCTGATGATTCCTGAAGTTCAACTCAGCCTGTTTATTTTCAAGATTAGAATTGAATCCAACAGATAAAGTAAAGCTATCGCATCCTTATTTATTTTAATAAGTTTAATTAGAGTAATTAGAGTTAATGACCACAACACAGCAGAGGCGACACCTGGAGAAGGCGCGCCAAGTGCAAATGCGCGCGCCTTGTCCAGGTGTCGCCTTTCGTCTCCTTTGTTCGGAGCTTTGTATGCCACAAAGCTCCGTGGCCTTTAAAAATCGTACAGTGTATAGTTCTATTAGTGCTTTCAGTTGAAATTAACTTGACGAGTGGATTGTTTCAATAGTCCACGTGTACCAGTAATATCTTCGTGGAGCATCAGTGTCTCTCAATGTAAGAACCAAAGTCATGATGCCATAACTTTGGACCAGTAAATTAATATTTGGCAGTAAATTTCAAATTACGTTCGCAAGAATTTCAACCGTTGAAGTTCCGTTCGTTGAAGTCCAACTTGAACGTCGGGTTCGGAAGCCAACGACGCCGCATTCCGAAGTAGTTCATTACGGTATGGTGAAGTTGATTCATTTGCAGTAATTTAATTCTGAAGAGGAAATTGCGACGGATTATGCTGGCCCGTCCAGTTCAATGATATAAATACAGTACTCTGGAATCAAAGTCGAGATAAGGAGGCAGGCATGCAAGCTAAGGAAGTATGGTGGGATACTCCCGATCGTGTTCATCTTTTTACTTTGGGGTCGTTTTCTCGGTCGAATGACAACTCGTGCAGACATCATTTGGTCTGCAAATACTGTATCTTGTTATCGCAGGTGCGCAATCCTGTTTGTCATTGATTTAATTTCTCGGGCCATCCGGGAATCGTGGGAATTTGTGATCTCCTCTTTGATAATGCGGTATCCTCTTCGTTACTGTGGTGTGAGCGACGGCTGAAGTGCTTTCAGTTGAAATTAACTTGACGAGTGGATTGTTTCAATAGTCCACGTGTACCAGTAATATCTTCGTGGAGCATCAGTGTCTCTCATTGTTAAGTAAAAACATGGTGCTTATGAACTTGTATTCTCCAAAATATTACATTTCTGAACTCGGGCAAAAAATTGCGAATCACTCAAGCCTTGTGATTTCATGTGCATTTTTCGAAATGAAAATTGCAGCCTTTTTCCTCCATATACGAATTACACGTTAAACTGGCGCATAAAACCGGGATTCTTGACAGTCATCAAATTTATTGATAATTTCATTTCCTTATAGGACTAAAGATCAGACTAATACAGTAAATCGATGAAGGCAAGAATTTGTTACTCGTTTCCACAAGAGCGTGCAGAAATGGCACAAGAAAGTGAGTTCATAAAAACGTGGTAATAAAAATGATTTCTTGCATAATAAAAATGTACAACATTATTTTTATCTCTCTTGAAAGGAATTTCGGAATAGGTGAATAAATGAAAGTTACTTTTATCCTGATCGAAAATATACTCCTTCGATGAGGAGACGAAATTTGTGGCACATTTGTTTTTTCCCTGCGTTATTTTCATTTGGTGAGTGGGTGGGACACATTTGCTATTTACTAAATGTAAATGTATGCCGAATTATGTGAAAGCCTTATTTGCTTACCTGCTCCACGTTCAAAAAGTTTCTGGGTTCTAAATATACCCAAAAACTGGCTGCATTTCAAAGTGGGATCCCTGATGCCTCTTGCTTTCCTCATTAGTGGTTGTATAATCCTTCGGGAAACTACGTCATTCGGGATCTCTCTTGAATTTTGATAAAAATTTCCGGCTTTTCTGATGACGTTTTTGAGGCTTGCGGGAAAGTTTAGCGATTTTCAAATATACTGTATGTGAAGAATTGCTGATGAAATTGGATTCTGGTGCTTTTCTTCCTTATTTGAAGCGATGAGAATCTCTTGTTCCTGAAAGTCAAAATTTTGCTTCTCAAAAGGGGTTTTTTTTTTTACGTCTGAGGTTGAATTAATTTTTGATGAATATTTATTGAAATTTTCATGATCTACATTTTTGAGCACCCAGCTTAAAATAATTATGTAGATGATTTGAAATAAATTTTACCCTGCTGAAGTTATATTTTATAGGTATTTTTCAAATTTCTAGGGTCACTGAATATTTAAAATGCTCTGCTTGAAAAATATTCACTAAATCATAAACATCAAAAGTTGCAATCAGTGAAATTTGGTGATAAATTGGGGTAGTTTTTTATGGCGAATTCTAATTTTATTTCATTGAGGTCTGGTGATTGATGTTGTCTTGAATTGAAAAAATATTACTGACATAACTTTTCAAGCAGATTTTAATTTATATTCATGACAACCTCGTTTCATTAAAAGCATGAGGGTACAAATTACTTTTAAACATGAATATTTTGTTTGTTTCTTCAGGCCATAAAAATCCCATGGCATTTCTATATTACAGTAATAAATCCCTTTTTTCCTTTTTTGCATGATTTATTAATGATTCTAATCCTTGAATATTTTATAAATAATTCGGGTGGTTCTTCGTGGGTGATTATTTAATATATCTCTGAGTTTTGGAGAATTTTGAAATGTGTCGATTTTTTGTCTGAATAAAAAAATTGACATAACTTTTCAAACATACTGTATCTTGAATTATATTCATGCCAACCACACTTTGTCAAACTCCATGAGGACACACAGCATTATTAAACAGAAAAATGTTTTTGCATGTTTCTTGATCCCAGAATGAATAATTAATATTCATTCCGCAGAATATATATTTAATTAATACGTTTTCCTTGTGCTCATGTGATGAATTTTTTATTATTCACCAAGTTTTGGAGGATTTAAAATTTATCTCGATTTTTCGTCTCAATTTCAAAAACATTGAAACACATTTTCGAGCATCTCTTGAGCTATGTTAAATAAAACCACACTTTCTTAAAAATCGTAAACGTGGAAAAATAATTAGTTAGATTAAAATATATTTTGCATTTTCATGGAGCCCGGGATGCATTAATTACAGGTAAATTCCGTCGCATTCTATGTTGAATAAATCAGTTTCTAGTCCTTTTTCTGAGTGGAATAATTGGATTGGTAATTGGGAGGTTAGTTTGGAGTGTTTCCACGCTATTCGAAAGCCCATAGGATCGAGGAAATGCATTAATTCCATCCGGATATACCCTGAAGCCCTGGTCACTTCATCTCCATACAAATGAGGCCGGGATCCGTGTCTTCGCGGCAAAAAGGTATTCTCCAACAAGCCAGAGTCATCAAATCAGGTTTAATCCATGCGGGATTAGCCCTGAAGAAAAGGTGGGGGGATCCACGTGCACCTTGTCCCTGAAGAAGAGGAGGATCCTGAGGAAAGATGGAGGGGGATCCTTGGCTTGATCGCGAGAAGGGAGAGCGATGAGCTTAATGGTGGGGATCCTTGACATTTCTGTCCCAATTAAGGATGACTACATATTTTATTTTTAATATTTATCTGTGTGTGTGTGTGTGTGTGTGTCACACATATTTCCTGGAAATTTTTTGATCATCATGCTGCTAAAATGAAAAAGAGCTTCTTCATGTCATCAAAGAGCTGATTGACAAATTTTGCAACATGTTAATGGTCAACACCATATGCTCATTAAATCCCTGGTTTAATTGACCTTATTATTGTCACTCCATTGAGCTTTTTTCAAGCTTCAAAGAGCTGTGGAAGTGAATTTATTGATTACTGACGCCTGTGATCAATTCTGGGGTTATGCAAAAGTTCATCTTTTAATTATGATGATGTTTCCAATTCTCAAGTGATTTTATTCAAAAGAGTGGTCAAGCTTGACAGAGAACTTTTGAAAGTATTTTGCAGAAAAGAAAATTTAATTCAAGTGCGTCACGTTTTATGAATAATTAATTTGAAAAGACAATTACGGTACTGTAATTTAACATTTAAAGCTGTGAAGTAATATTTGCTTTCTAATTAATTTAATCAAGTGCTGTACTGTGAATGTAAGTGATGTTTCACAAAGATTTATTTTTAATGTTACTTTAATCTGAACCTTTTCAGATTAAATCTGAAATCTTTTTCTGAACCTGCTGATATTTTTGTCTGAACCTGCTGACATTTTTTTCTGAACCTGCTGATATTTTTTCTGAACCTGCTGATATTTTTTTCTGAGCTTGCTGACATTTTTCAATATTCTTCAGGTTTCATAGACAAGCAATGTCAAAATTAAATTACATTTGAAGTATTGAAGTAAGTATTTCTTTCATTGTATTTCAGTCAGTACATGCGAGTGATGCATCATGAAGATTTCTTTTTAGTAGATCTTAAAGGTACCTGCTGAAATATTTTTGCTGAACCTGCTGAAATATTTTTGCTAAATCTACTGAAATATTTTTGCTGAATCTGCTAAAAACTTTCCCCTGAACCTGCTGAGATTATTCTTCTGATCCTACTGATAATTTTATTGCACCAGTTGAAGCATTTTTGGTGTACTAGGCTGGAACATTTTTAATGTACCTGCTGAAGTATTTTTACTATACCTACTGAAATGTTGTTGCGTTATCTGCTGAAATCATGAGATCATTTGTTTATAGTGTTTCAAAAGTTTAAAATTCCTCTTTCATATTCTCATGATATTGATATTTCCCCCTAAATTACTGTACCTTACATCAGTTTCAAGACAGGTTTGAATACGTGACTATAGGCATATTGTAATTCAAAATTATTTAAAAAAAAGCAGATTTAAGGGAAGTGAAATTCTGGAATTCCATAAATCAGGACCGTTTACAGAATAAAATACTGCAACTTGATTTATTTCAATCGGCCATCATACATTTTGTAATTATTTCTGCTAAAATTCTTCAAGATCCGGGTCTACCCTTTCATGCAGCGACATCTGTGGCTGAATATATGTTCTCTGCTGGTGAAGGATAAATAAACTCTCTCCCCCTGTCATGTGCTATGATATGACTCAGGTTTGGATTTGGCCTTGGTCCATGAGTGTGTGGGTGGATTGGCAGCAGGGTAATGATCTGCACCAGGGTGATTAAGGGTCGTCCAATGGCAACTCATTCAACCAAGGAGCCATTTATCAGCCTGATGGGATATGTTGGGAGTGACCTGTGCCAAAAATCTCTGTTGCCATGTACTTGAAGCTCAATTAATTGCAAACCATTCCCATATGTCTCATCACCATCAGCCAGCAATTTTGAAAAATAAAACTTGCTTTAATGTCTCAGAGCTGATTTGAATGTCAAAGAGCTCTGGAGTTTATCCAGGAGAAACGTGTGAATTTTTTTAATGTGATGGGATAATAATCCCTCAAAGATTGATGATGATGATGCAAAAAAAATCTCTGCTTGGAATCCTTTTGGAAGCCCTGCTGAATATCCAGCCTCATTTTTTTGCCATTTTCCCCCTCAAGTGGGTGGAAATTCAGGGCAAATTTCCAAACAAAGGAAAGAGAGCTTTGCAATGATCTGAGATGCTTGGGGGGGGGGGGGGAACCCGCAAGAAAAGTACCATCCATGATGTTTGCCTTTTTTTTAAAAAAGGACCCTTGTAACAAACAATGGTGATTGATTTTCTCTCCCCCTGAAACCGCCTCTGGGCAAAAAAAAAAGTTAAACTTCTGTGCTATATGTGGAACGAAAGCACATTTTTCTCTTCGCTTCTGCTGAGTTCCAAGGAAATCTATACAAGTTTTCTTTCAGCATTTTAGCAGCAGTTGGCAGAAAAGTAAAGAAACTATTGCTATAGTTGCTCTACTTGTGGAACACAGGTGTGCTGAAAAGAAACTTTCTTGCGTCAATTTTTCCCCCGTGGCATTTTTGGTCATACGCTGATGAGGGATATTTTTGTTGGGTTTCTGAAATTATTCAGAAAGTTTGGTCCAATTTTCTCAGTTGAATGGATCTATTGTGTGGAGCTTTTTTTTTTTTTAGCTAATGTTTGGAATTCTGGTTGTTGTTATATTGATTACTTATGAGGGACGAAGATTTATTCAATTGTGTTTGCTTACTTTTGTCGTGGCAGTCGAAAGATTTTTGAAGATTTATGAGTAATGCAGAACTTAAGATTAATTATTGAAAAGTTTCCATGAAATTTTCATGTTATTCGAATTTGTGAAGGGCTTCTCTTCTCGATATGTTATTTTAATTAGTGGTTAATAATTTTTTTTTCTTTTCATAAAGTTGAAATAAGTAGAAGAGCATGATTTATTTTTCCTGTAATTAGGGAACGTATTCATCCAATTTTCCCCATCGAAGTAAGTAATTGCTTGTGTTTTATAGTTCTTTTTGCAATTCGTATGTGGTATTGGTGACAGAGCAATTGGCAGTTCTTTTTTCATTTGTGCTCTTTCGAACTTTTTTCGTGAAAAATGTTTTCTCGACGATTTTTTTGCAATTTATGGTTGAATATCACTTTTAGTCAATCCTGTGTCATGACGATGTATAGGATGAAAGGTAAAAAAAATTTGACAGTTAATGACATGAAAATTTCCGAAAAGATTTTCCAGAAAAAATCGCCAAAAAAATTAAAATTCAGTAAACAATAAAAAATCGAATAAAATAATTTAATAGTAGAGTAATGGTAGTAAAGTAAAATAATATTGTCCCTGCGTCAAGAAAATTTCGGATGAACGACAAAATAAAAAATTGACAATTAATGACCTAAAAATTGCTGAAAAAAATGTTCTTGGGAAAATTCCCAAAAACTAAAAATTAATAATAGCCTTTCAGACTTTTTTTGTTTCTTGAAGAGAAGGTAAATCAATTGAAGTTTCCTTGTCCAAGATTGACAGCTTCGCCCTGTCAAACCAGGAAGAAGATTCGTGCATTTTTTAAATTGTTTTATTGGCATTTCGTTTTTTTTGTGCTTGGGGCAGAATTGACAGGTGGTGGCATCTGGTTGCTCGTGCAGGGGATTACAAAAACAGCGTGGGTGGAAAAAGTGGGGATTCCTTTTTTCTTCTTCTTCGTCTTCTTTTACCCCCCTTTTTTGTGGGGTGGGTCGGGTTCACCCCAACGTCCTCCTCACCCACCCCAGGGTTTGGGTTCAGGCCCCGGGAAGAGAACCCACTCAGTCGCCTCCTGGCTCTTGAGTTGTCCTCATACGGTCACTTGCCAAAATTTGTGCGAAAAAATTCGGTTGAGGATCAATTTATCTCGAGAGTTCTGTTTTTTTTGTTTTTTGAACGTGGTTGTCCATGAGATTCGAATGTTTCATGTGACTGCTTGAAATCCTGGAGAAATTTACTTTGGTGGTGGAAGTTGTTTAAAGGATTTATGAGTTCAACTAGTATTTTTGGTGTGTCTCATCGTTTCTGAAAGATTTAGGTTTCGGCGAATTTAATTGTCATTGTGTTTCTCTGTCAAATTTATTTTTCTTTGTTCTCACAATTTCAAATGAGGCTCCATTAATTTTAGGTTTTCTTCATATCATTCAGTCCATGATTATGTTGACCAGAAAAGGTTTAAAATGCTGTGGACTCTGTTTTGAAATTTATATTTTTGCCTTGAAGGTGAAACATGTTTCTCTGTGTCTCGATTAATGATTGATTCTTTGACAGAAAATTGATTGGACGGGAAAATTTACTCTGAATTCCTAAAAGAATTAGTTTTCGGTGTCCGTGTCCTGATGATAATCTGCCAAATTTTGCAATCCATGTAAACTACATGATTTTTTGTATAAACTTATTTAGTCGCCATGATTCAGTAATTATTACATTTTTAAATTACCTTTATTGAAGTAAATACTGTCATTATAATCTGTAACTATGTGAGGTTTAAAAAAATGTTTTTTTTCGTGTTTCTGTTTTTGAATGTTTGAACTTTTTACACGTTTTTGAAAAATTTAAAAATCTTTGCAAGTTCTTGTACATTTGAATCCTCATGGTTCTCTTTATTGGGCTTGAATAATTTTTAAAAATATTTTGCCGCATTTTTTGCATTGTTTTCCCGAAATTTGATGAACGCAACAGAAAAGTTTTGGTATGTTTTCCATCATTTGAAAAAAGCTTCGTTTTGATTCCAAGTTTTCATTCCTCGAAAATATTTATTTCGAGATCCTAATTTTGTTTGGTGACAACTTGAATTATTTCAAGTAACTGTGTGATTCCCCTTATGAGTCGTCAAATTTTATTTGAGTCATTCGGAAAATTTGACACGAAACTATTTCAGGTATAGTTTTATAAATTTCGAAATACTGATTATTTTCTGCCTAGACATTATGCGAAAACGTTTGAAAATACTCTTTTTGTGTTTGAGAAATTGATGGGAATTATAACGAAGGACTCTTAAGTAGAAACTGTTTTTAGTATGAATAAGTTTTTCCTGTGCTAACGTTGATCCAATCAATGTCAATTTAAAACCGACTTATTTTTTTATTTGATTAACTGTGAAGCACATGAGCTTTACTTGGATCTTTGAACGGCGTTTAAATATATTCAAATTCGAAAAAAAAAGCTGAAAATTCGCAAAATACGAACAGCTGGAACAATTGCAGAAAGCCTGCCTTCTGCAATTGACTGACAGCCTTTTTATCTCCTCCCTCTTTTATTCAAGTGCAAGAATATCATTCCATGATATTTCCTTTTATTCTTCGAAAATCCGAATACTCGGAATTTCTTTTTTTGCCAGATGGGTTTCAGCAATGTATTTTTCATGAGATTTGCCACTGGCAAATCGGGGATTTACCGAGAACCCATTGCCCGGAAAATCCGGGTTAACCATTTCCTTTCAGCCGGGAACATTTGGAAAGATTTTTACGTTTTTGAAAGAAAAAAAAGAAATTTGAGGCAAAGGAAGAAAAAAAATATAGGTCAGTTCTTCTCCTACGACGACATTCAGAATTAGGATCGTTTATCCAGGGGAAAAAACCCTTGTTCCTCATCCGCGAAAAGTTTCCGGGCTTTCCAGGAAAAAAGTAAAGAGAGAGAACATTTACTATAATAATTAAGAAATATATATATTTATAAAGAAATTTGAAGGAAAGTCGTGGAGGGAGAAAAAAGGGGCCTTTTGTTTCTTGGCTGATGGGTTTTTCCTGGCTTTTGTTTGAAGCGATTTTAAAGAAAATAGGATTCACTCATTCCAGACTTTCTTTTTTTTTTGTTCAGGGGAAAGGAGAAGAAGGGAAATTTGTTTCCCTTATCCCCTCTTCATCATGCAAATAAGTCGATCTTATCAAGAAGAAGCAGAGTAACAAAAAGAAAAGGGAACACAGAAACCGGGAAATTTCAAAGACATGACTTGCGTGTGTCAAATAAGTTCGTTTCTCAAATGTATCCCGAGATACAAAATTATTTGTAAACTCTCCATGTGCAAAATATCGCACGCAGAAAAATGTGTGAAATCGACTTTGACTGATGAGGACTATCAAGATAAATTATTAAAAATGGTTGGATTATTAAAAGAAAAAAAACCGTTAATGCATGACACGATTTTCTCCATTCAGCAAAAAAACCATTTTTGAGAGCATTTTTGATGACTAAAATTGTTGGTGCAGAGTTTGTTACAAAATCTTCCACCTGAATAATTTAAAGATTGATGATCAAGAATTATTCTAAATTTTTGAGTAATGCCTTGGATTTAACTTTCAAACAGGTTAATTTCTGGACAAAACAAATTTTTGAAAAAGCTCTTGCATGTTTTTGTTTGACTATCAACAATTTTTGAAAATCCCAGTTTATTTTTGCGTCTTTCTTATCAGACTTTCTACTAGATGTTGATAAATGCAAAGATATCAAGATGTTTCTTGAGTCTTTACACAGTCAACCCCCATCTAAGGGACTTAAATTTTTCAATAATGGACAAGTCTGTTAGGCAAAAAGTCCTTTACACAAATTCAATTACAGTATATAAAAAAAGGAAAACTTTTAATTGTCAACAGAAGTCTGCTTGGCTGATTTTGTCTGTTGGGCTAGAGGAAAAACTGTCTGCAGAGCTGGTTTGTTGGGGGGGAAAGTCCCTTATGCGGGAGGTATGTTAGGCGGGGGCCAATGTATTTTATTAAGGTATTCTACTGCTGTAGCATATATTGTTGGCTTATGTCTAAAAACGTAATCTGAAGAGGAGATTTCTAATCCTTATTTCAAAGTTTATGTCAAGTGAATACTCCTCAGTAAATTCTTATAATAAAAGAACTTGTAAGTGCATTCTTGATTCAACAGGGATGAACACCAACACAACTTCTTCTTCAAAGCAACCAGTAAGCAGTAAGTGCAAGTGCACAAGAGGTGGATAGCTTTATATATAGACCTTCCAGTCCAAATATTGTTGCAAGACTGCGGTCAGACCGGGATCTGACCTCATTTCAAGGACAATTGCATAACTCAAAACAGCACTTGACTTGGCACTGCATGTCATTAAGGACAAGAAAGTACAGTATAGGGAAACATGGGACTGCTTCAAGTTTTGTCTGTTATTGCAAGAAGGAATGACAGGATTTTGATGACACCCTTGTGATAAAATAAGCAATACAAACATATACATCAGGTGGTATACCTTGCAATTTGACCTCCAGCAATTTGGCAGTAACATTTTGCTGGGAGGTTGACTTGCAATTCAACCTAGGCCTTGCAATTCAACCCAAAGAGATGTGCAACAACATCAAACACAATGTAGAAAACATTGTATTTGACATTGATTTGAAATTCAGCCTCTTTGCAATTTAACCCTAGCCCAACAACAGATTGAGGTAAAATTTCAGGGCACCACTTTTATGAGAGGTCCTCAGACCCCAACACAAAGATTAGGTTTATAGTGAAAATAAACTTGTAAATGCACAATTGGCCGTTTGCGGCCTGAGGGTTCTAAACTCGTCAACTTCTGTTTATAAATAAGCTTCAAAGTCCACAAATATTTCTGATCAAATAAATCACACAAGATATGCAGGTCTGTCCTCTTCAAAGTTCAGAGCAGGATTGATTGATTCTGCTGTTCCTTCCTCACAGGACCAGGTCCTCCCCAGTGGAAAGCTTCTCCAAGGTTTTCACTGGGGTGTGACTGATTGTCTGTTTATAAATTTCTTGATAAATCCTTTCATCATGTGGTGATTCACTTGGTGGAATATTTTTCCTGAAGATCAATATCTTCAGGTTTCATAATGTTTGAAATGAAAAGGGTTATTTCTATTTTCTCAAATATTCTCGACCTTCTTTTCTTTGTGCAACGTGGCGTTTCATACGCTGTGTCGTACTTTTGCGCTTTGCTGTTCCTGTGCTGCAGGCGACATCTAGTCGACCCGCGACAACCTGATGTATAACATTCTGTTTGATGTTGCTTTTCATTTCAACCTCTTTGCAATTCAACCCTAGTCCAGCAACAAATTAGGGGCAAATTTCAGGGTACCATCTGTATATAAAGGATAGTCTAGCTAATGAAATCACAAAGCATTTTACCTTGAAGTTAATTTTGGCTTGTGCAAAAACTTTGTCTGCAATTGAAACAAGTTTTCTTGCAATTGCCAGCAAAATTGCAGATCATATTTGGAAATAATTTTCAATTGTTATACCCATAGTTATAATTGCATATCCAAACTAAAAAAGAGGATTCTGAGGAATTTTTCTGTATGCAAAAATTTGCTGTAACATATATGAGTAGATTTTTGTTGTTGCAATTTTTGTATTGTTGCTCAACTTTTCACATCATTGCTGAGAAATGAAAAATTAATCATGGACGGGTTTTGTTTGGGGAAACACAATCAGATGCGATGCATTTAGGTTCGGTATTGCATGAATAATATTGCATTCCTTGCTATTGTTTTTATTTGCTCTCTTTCTTTCTCTTTCTTTCTGGTTGCACATACAAGGCATTCAATATTTACGAGTGCGCCGACACATTTGTAGTGTGTCCATTTTTTTTTGTTCTCCATTTATTCCTTGTTCCCTGAGGAACAAGAAATCCCTATGCGTCTTTCCACTTTCTTTCTTTTATTTTGGCGTGTTTGGTTCCCCCGCATGTGCAAATTTGGCCACCCACTGCAATAAGTTTCGGGAGGCATTAATTCTGCTTGACCTGCTGCTGATGTGAGCCAAGTTTTGTGGCTCGGAATCACGCGCATGACTGATTTTTCTCGCTCATGTATTTTTTTTATGGGCTAAAATTAATCTTTTCTGGGGAGGGTCTTGGGGATAATATTTTATGCAGTTTTATGACTTGGATGTGTGGACAAGGATTTTGTTCGCCCGGGATTTTTTGAAGAAAAAAAAATCCGTTCAGTACTGAATATTTTCGGGAGACGTCGCTGGTACTTGATCAGAAATTTCCCAGAGTACGTTACGGTACTTCGAGAGCTACTTTAAAGTTTTCCCGTCACCTGATGGTGGAAGAAAGCTATGGGATTTTCCGAGGAAAATATTTTGGGTTCAGGTGTCGTCGTTTATTATGTGAGTCGGAAAATGGGAATTTATTGGCAGCTCTGGAAAATTAACTGGTCCTGGTTCTGACTTGTAATATTGAAAGTTTTTCCGGAAGTTTGAGATAATATCGTCTTTTCTCGTCTTTTTAAATTACAGTTCATTGAGTAAGAAAAAAAAAGTGGAAGAATCTTTATTTTTCAAAGGGTTACTTCATGCAAAAAAAATTTTCTGAAGCGTTTCAGACATTTTTTAAATTGCCAGAATTTCCTCAAAATTAAAGTTTCAGAAGATACGATTTCTTTGGAGAAGTTTCTGATTGTCAGGAAATCAGGAAAAGAAGTGCTGCAAAATATGGATTTTGCTGAAATCATAGTTATTAAAAAAATTGGGAGCTTTTCAACATTTTTCTTCTATATGAGGGAAATGAATTTGAAATTTCGAGATGTTTTGAATAAAATTTTTGTTGCATTTTCAGAGTGTAAATGATTACTGTATGAAGAAGGTGTTTGGCAACACCGGAAATCCCTGGAAAATGGATTTGATCCCTCGGAAATATCTATGCAGAACAATTTGCCCCGGGCCAGGAACTTTTGCCCCTCATTTCGAAGCAGAACATTTTAATCAAAGCCAAAAACCGTATCCATGTCTGAGAAACTTTTTAATGAAATACCACTCTGTATAGGCTGAGGATGAAATCAAAGGCTTTTTCGGATCTTACCATGATGTGATATATAAAGGGATCAGGTTTTTACCAGGCATTTAACCCTTGGGTAACATATTTTTCCCTCAATAAGTTCCTGCTTCATTTTTTCTCTCTTTATTCCTGATGGACTTTAAATTTAAAAATGTCAAGATTTAACCATTAAAAAAAAGAGGAATATTGCTTTTTATTCATATTTTCAGATCAGATTTCATTTTAGTGTGCCTGAAACTTTCATAGCTGAGCCAAATACATGACCTACATTTCAAATTTAAAAAATTGTCCAGAGCTTCATTTAATGTTACTATATTTTGCCACAAAACATTTTAAGTAAGCTTTTACAGTAAGTTTTTAGGCATGCATAGTTTGTGCCTAGTTTTGAATTAATTTGTATCAGCCAGAATATGTTTATTGATTAGCAAAATATCTGCTGCTGGTAATATTCAAACATTTGTTTTCTATGCAATATTTGAAATTTAGACAGTGATGTTTGTTGAGACAAAAGTTTTGACTTTACTTCTTGACAAAAGAGGGTTTTTGACATGCAGACTTGGATCAGCATGCTGAGAATCATTTATTGGTTTTTTCTGAATTTCCTTCCTGTCTATATTAGAGCTGAACTGTTTTTTTTTTAATATTTGATTTCTTTTTAATGTTCAGTTGGGTTCTCATGACTTTTTAATAATTAATAATCTGTCACTTTCTCCATGAGAGCCTTTTCAGATCATTTGTAAGTCATTTAATTTTAACTTTATGCAATGCTGTATTTTCTAAATTAGATAAAATTGTCCTCCTGTCTAAGGGCTGAACTATTTATTAAATATTTGGTTTCTTATTGATCTGTAGTTAGGTTTTTAGTATTTTTCACTAATAATAAAGTGCCATTTTTTCCCATGGGAGTCTTTTCACATTTTTTGTAAGTTATTTAATTACAACTTTATGGAATGTTTTCTGTATGAGGATAGCTTATAGTTCAAGCATTGTTTTTATCTTTTGCTGGGGATTAAGACTGGAGAGAAACCAGAGAAAGTGTCATATTTTTTTGCTGAATCCTCATCCAGTTTGGCAGATTGTGAACACGTGTGTGGATTTGCACAGTGGGCAGTGTGCCATTACATCTGCCTTGATTGCAGTGCTGGGGCACTGAGTACTGCTAGGATTTCCCCAGAGGGAAACAACTTCAGTGTAGAATATATGTCTCCCAGCACATCTTGTGTTTCCCAGCAGCCAGTGTTTCATTGCTGAAGAGTGCTGATGCATCTTGATTCATGTCTTCCCTTGTGCTGACATGATGGAGAGAGGAGAGGGGAAGTTATACTTGATATATACTGTACCAAGGAAATTTTCTTTTTATTACTCTGTTTTTATTCCCTGAATTATGAAATCATACTTCCCAGCTAGTTCAGGACAATTTTTAGTAAAATCCTTTTTTTTATTAGCTGAAAAGGTGCTTCTGTACCTTCATTCAAATCTTTTTGGTGGGTTTCTGTTCAAGGAAAAGGTATTTCATGGCCACAAAAAAATATGGATTGAGATGATATTTCTGCAGAATTTGCAAGTGCATGTTTTGCACCCAATTTAGTCATTTTATCTCAACTGAATTTCATGAAAATGAATCAGCATAAGCATTCAAGATCTCTTTTCTTAACAATAAGAGGGTATTCTAGGAAGAAAATGGAGTTTAGAGAGGGAACATTTATTTCACCTCCTGAAACTGATGCTTGTCTTGATTCTATTTCAAATTTTTACATCTTCAGCTTTTGCAGCTCAAAATAATTATTTTACACCATGTATTCTATATGAAATCAATTCAGAATTAAAATTATTTTTGTAGAGCTAAATGTTCTACAAGAAAATAAAGTGCTCATTAAAAAAATATTACACTGTGAAACTGAGACATTCCAAAACTTTTGAATCCCCATTTTCTAATGCACTCTCTGATGCAGAATATTTTCTTCCTTGCAACAAAAGTTGAGAGATTTCATTAAATTAATTTAAAGTGCAGATTATAAAATTATTGAGCAATTTTGATGTGGGTATTTCAAGAGAAAAAAATTAAGGGTCCTTTAAGCTCTGTGAATGTTTTCATGTGGAAGAAATCATGACATAATGCTGCAAGTGCATCAGTTTAAGACAGATAAAATTTCAAATTTTTTGCTTTCTTGTCTTGAATTGAATTTTTTTTTTCTTGGATGACAGAAGTTTCCCTCAGAAGCATTAACACAAAACCCCTCATCAAGAATTGGCCAAGAAGGAGAAGAGAAAATGAAGTGCTTTGGAAATGAGACCAGGCAGTAAATTGCTGTTCCACAACCCACACATAATGTCTTTGTCAATACCCAATTTTCTTGGGTGAAGGTCTTCTCACACAGGAATTATTTTTTTCTGTCCATTTTCCATTTTATATATCCGCCTCTGGAGATTTTCTGAGAGCGAACATCCCTTGTTTTTTTCTCCCCTGACAACTAAAAAGGGAACTCTGAGGCAAAAACAGGCATAATTCGAATTGAGTAAAACAAGACTAGTGAATTTCCTTTAAAAGGAATCTTGGATGGTATCTTCATGCTTTGTGACGAACTAGTAAAGGGTTGAGATCTTCAGATTCAAACTTAATTGCCGCTGGAAATAAATACAAGGATCAAAGAAGAGCTAAAAATAACCAAGAGAGGGTTATATTTAGTGAAAAAATTAATTGAGGAACTTGAAAAAAGGAAATTTGGTTGAGGGTTAAAAATGTTAATAATTGTATAAAGGGTGGACTGAAAAAGATTTGAGTCATATTTTCAAAAGTGATGCATTTTCTCTTGAAAAATTCTTGCTGTAACTTTTCAAAATATTTGTGATAAAAAGTAAGGCTTGCTCACTAAGTCAAAAGAAAGCTAAAAATTGAGTTGCTAATGACAGCTAAAATAATTATAGTAGATTAAAAAATTAATCTTAAAAACCACGTTTTTCAAGTAAGACTAAAAAGCACACAAAAATTTAGTAGATTAAAAAATTAATCTAAAAAACCATGTTTTAAAAAAGGAAAAAATAACCTTAAACGTGGTGATGAAAGTTTCAGCTTGCTAGCTAGTCGGGAAGTGAGCAAAATTTGAGTTGCTAAATTTGATCCGGACAAACAAACGGACAAGAAAGTGAGTTCATAAAAACGTGTTAAAAAATGAAAGACTGATGAAGGAAGGATTACAATTCAAGATATACTGAAACTGCTGGAACTAAAAAAAATGAAATGAGAACACAAATCAATCAGCCAGGCTACAGCTGGGATCTTTTATCCTAGTACAGGTGGTAACTTGCCATTTTACCCTAATCTATTGCCAAACTAGGGTCAAATTGGTCAAATTGTGAGACATTTGACCATTATTTAAATGAATAAATTATTTGCATAAAAAACGTTTGCACTAAAAAGCCCTGAACCTTTTTCAAGCCTTGGAACACTTTATATGTGATGGAAGTAATATTTTACAATTTTTAAATCATTGACTGATCCAGACTTTTTGCAAACTTCTCAGACTTCAAGAAAACTTAATAAATTAAAAAAAATTGAAATATCATGTCACAACATTTTGTCACCTTCAAAACCAGTGAACTTTCACTTTGTAAATCATATTAATTATTCTTTGTAGATATCTGTGTACCCAGCAAAAAGCCCCCCCCCCCTTTATTTGGATGAAAATTTCATAAAAAGTGTGTGGTGGCCATGATAAGGGCTGTTTGGTTGCATTGGTCCTCAAAAGGACTGTTTAATAATCATATTAAAAATTTCCATCTGCTGCCTCTTCCTTGCAGTAATTTTCTTCTTTATGTGGATCTCTTATCTCATTCTTCTCCCACAATGCAGTGCTCTGTCTCAGTGTCTAGTATGGGCTTCTGTGTTCTTCCCCACAAATAAATTCTCATTCCAATATGCCATTTAACCTCCCTTCTTATTTTTAATTATCTGAAGTGCCCCCAGCCATTGTATCAGCATGGTTAACTGTTGATTTTGTAGAATGTCAGCAAGTAATGATGCCATGACATTCAAAGAATCACTGATGATGACCACTGCAAGTAAATAATCTCTGTATATACTCAACTTATAGGCTTATTGGTACTTGGCCTTGTGCTGGTGAAAGGTGCAGCTTACCATAAGAGTTACAAGAATGCCTGTAATTCCTTACTTTTTGTATGAAACTAGGTCAACCTGGCTTATGACCTAGGGGGGCTTTTGGTCTACAATCAGATATTTGATTTTGAATTTGTAATAGTTGGAAGTCCATGAATTTTTTTTTAAGTACTGTATATTACCTTAAAGTGCAGCTTTACCTTCAAATTGGCGATTTTATTTTTATACTGTATATAGTGCATGCCTTATAAAAGTTTTCAGTTCAGGTTTTCAAAATAATTTTTCTCTCTTTTTTCTATTTCGCTCTTTTACAGGGACACAGTGTGTCTTTCTAAAAGAAATATTCAGCAAACAAAACAAAAAAAAGAGAAAAGGGAATCCAACAAGACTTTGATTTTTTGATCCAACATTAGAAAGGAGAAAATAATTAATAAGTCAACGGAAGGAAATAAAATAAGGGCGAAAACGAAAAATGTCTCAGACTAAGGCGGGAATATGGAGCCAGGGGCTGATGTGGCTGTTGGTTGCGGTGTTGGGGATGGCGGCGTCCCGGGCCAACTTCGGGGCCGCCGCCGCCGCCGCAGCGGCGCCACCTCGTGACGGCGGCTGGCCAGAAGCTCGTCGCGCCTTCTTGGAATACCTGGGCCAGGGCGGGGATCCCTGGGAGATCCCTGAGGCCCCGAGGATCGTGCTCATCTCTGAGCTGGGTGCTGAAGGCGGTGGTGTTGGCGGCACTAGTGGCGGCATCGGCGGCGGCGGCGGTGTTGGTCAGTTGCCTGCAGGCGAAGACGACGAGTCCCTGCTGATGAACAAACCTGATGATGACCTCGCCCAGGTCCGTTATTTTCTTCTTTGCGGTCGAATTTTAACGATATAATTTTGATGCACACATGAGAATATGTTGAATATAAACACATTTTAAAAAAAGCAAATTCAAAGCGCCATTTTATATTAAAATAAAAACAATAAACAGTATCTTAATTATTGCGTGGTTGCTTCGTCAAAATTATGAAAACGTGCCGGAAAATTCTTTTTGATGACCTTCCCGAGGATCGTTTTTTTAATTTCAAAATTGACTTTGTGATACACTGCTTGGGAAAATACTGAAACATTTCTATCAGAAATATAAAATACTATTTCTGATAGTTTCTGCTGAATTTCGCACATTTACTCAAGTTCTTGAGGAAATTAACGACCTTATTGTCGTGGAAAGTTCTTTTGTTCCTTTTTGGTCATTAGAAAATTATAATTCTCAATTTTCTATAATCCAAAAAAATACATGAGAACATCGAAAGCTTTTTTTGTAAATTAATAAGTAATATCCGAGATGAGATCAGGGGAAAACTAATTTTAAATTTATATATTTATATATAAATATTTATTTATTTATTTATTTATTTATTTATTTAAACGTGTGATTCATACTCTTGATCCTAGAAGCTCAGATTTTCTCTGGAAATTGAAACAAATGTTTCTTCTGTCTTCAGTGAACCCTTGTGGTAACTGGTAATGACAATAATGCACAGGATCATATTTCATCATTTGTGTATAGTAGCCACAAATGTGTTAGGTTAGCTAAGTGGCAACCTCAGGACACACTGTGGTGATTTAATGGCGCTACTCTTGCTAGGAATTTAAAAATACTCTATATCAAATAAAAATTATGGTGGCACTCAAAAGTCATAATTGATAACAGTATTTTTTAGAAAAACATTGCATTTAATATTTTACAGGCAGCCACTTGAGCTATATTATTATAATAAGGGTTTTAAATCCCCAATAGAGTCAAAAAGCTTGCCAACAAATATTTGAATATGGTTGGCTGTAGCTTTTTGAAGTTGATTGAATGTGCCATTCTGTAGAAGTTTCTATGTCCAAAAGTCTATAAAGAGGACATTCCAAAAGCATAATGGAGTAAGGTATTAACATATAAGGCAAAAAACTTTCACTCATAGCCTCAATAAATATTCTAGAACAAATGGAAGATATTTTTAGTAAGTGGAATAATATTGTGAAGAACTTTCCTCCATCATGTGTTCCTGGAAGATGTCATTTCAGAAACACTAGTGAGAGAACTTATGCTTTTATAGTACAGATTAGTTTGTTCTGTCAAGTAAGTTAACTCTGTTATTCTTGATAGTTGTGGGACATCCCAGAGTTCAAAAATGATTTTGCATTTCTAATAGCATTATGAAGTTTTTTTTAAATGGACTGAATACTCTCACTTTTTGTGTTTAAATAATCAGGACATATTTTGTAACTTGACAGGATAAGTTTATTCCTGTATTTTGAAGAGATTTACACTTAAAATTGGTCCAAAATACTGCATTAAATATCTAGAACTTTCTCTTTGCTCAAGTTGACAAATTTTGGACATCAAAGGTAAATTCACATAACTGTTGAAGAAATCAAATGCTTATCAAAGCCTTCCAAAAGATCTGATCCTTTCTATAACATGTTGCCTATCAGAAGTTAATTTGAACAAGGTCCACTTATCATCAAATCAGCCCATTTATTGAAAGTCTCAGGTGATGTCTATCAAAAAAACAGAAATGAGGTTGATAAATTTTGTTTTATAAAATGTAAACTTCCATGAGACATTAAAAAGAAAATTGTTCAAGTTTACAAATGTTGACCATCAAAATCAGTTATTGACTTAACCTTCACATTGAAATTGGCCTATCCAAAGGATCCAATTTACAGTATGTAATATCAAGAGCACAATAGAGATAACTGAATGCAAGAATGAAAATTATACACTGCACCAGTGTATCCAGAACTATGTTGGCACTGTAAATAACTTAGTTGACTATGTACTTCCTATAGCCATTGAATCTTCCTAGTGTTCCAAAGCATGTCATCTCAATTAATGTAAAGATTCATGAATGTGCATAACCATTTTACTGTATCTTTTTACTTTGCAGCATTCAAACCATTTCCCAAATGTCTGAATGCATTGGCACATGAACTTTTTTGCAAGAACATGAGATCCATTTTATGCCAAATTTACCACTGCAAGTTGTAATTTTAAAATTATTCCTTTCTAACCAAATGAACTCATTCAAATGATGCAAAATATGTCTTTCTACAAAAGTGTAATGGACTTGAATAGAAAAGCTAAAGAATTCAAATCTTTTCATAAAATTTTCAAGTCCACAAACCTGGAGCCTCATTGGAACATCCAAGTGTTTTAAAAAGATGTTATTACTGGGGTAAAATTGTAGAAATGAATGAATGTTACCAAGATGCTTGCAATTATAAGTTTATATTTCATCAATGCACAAAAGGACATATGCTGGCAATCTCAAATCAAAGTACAAATACTCTCCTGAAGACATTACTGTAACATCCAATTTTTCTTAAAGATGCATCTCTATATATAGATCATTGAAGTACATTTTAAAAGTAGCTTTGAAATCCGTGACAATTTTTTTTTTGTATTTTGGCATTCAAAATATCTCACATGAATATAAATTCCTCAAATTTTGGCTCTGATGAAAAAAAAATTGCACATTGAAACAATTGGAGGCACATTTGGATGGGCGCAGCCATATTGCTTCTCCCACTCATTGACTCAGAGAGCTGTCTCTCTCTTTCTCTCTCTCACCTCTGTCTGTCGTAATCACAGAGCAAGAGGAAGCGCGAATCTGACGCAGGCCCTTCCCTGTCCGTCGTCAACCATCTGGACGTGCTCCGCCAAAAACTCCTGCTCGAAATGGCACGACGCCGCATGCAAAAGTCCCAGTCACAAATCATCGCCAACCAGAATCTCCTTCGTCAGATCGGGAAGCGCTCGGTGGATGAGCCCCAAGAACGCCGCCATCTTTGATCAGCCATCCCCTTCGTCGCCATCTTCTTCTTTTCCGCTTCTCCTCCTCTATTGTCACACCTGTGAAATGCCGCGTCGGTGGGCTTTTGTCTCGCAGGATTTTTCCCCGGCACCCTCGATTTCTGTAGATCCGGGTTTTTCTCATTGATGTGGAAGAAATTCCGCGTTCAAAATTAAAAAAAAAAAGAAGGTTCGTTGACACAGGAAAAAAAAAACCGAAGCTTAACTTTTTAAAATCTGCACTTATTCAGAAAGCGAAAAATCTTGAATCCCCACCCCTTCTTTTTTTTTTTTTTCCTGCTGCTGCTGTTGTGTGCTGGGAAGAAAAGAGCGCAAGAAGAGCAAGAACAAAGAGCCGGACGTGAGAATTAAAATGCAAATGTCGCCTCATCTCATGATGATGATGACGATGACGTCGTCTCCGTGCCCCGGATTCGAGCGAACAGCATTTAGAGTTCGGAATTGATTTTGCCTTCTTCGCTTTTCTTCTCCAAAGCTTTTTCTCTTTTGTTGTTGTTTTTTTCCCTCCATCTTCTTTCTTCGCTGCTGTGCTGTTTTATTTTTTAATTTATTGCTGCTGCTGCTGTTCCGTGTTGATTGTATAGAAAAAAAAACCCCCGCCTGCTGGATTTCGACTCCAAACATTAAGCACAAAGGCGTTCCGTGGACTGTATAAAAAAGAAAAGGCCTGAGAGAGAGAGAAGACCTGTTTTCTTGATTCTTGTTCTTTCACTTGACGTGTTTGGTTATTTTTTTGCAGTGTATCATCAGTCAGGGAGCGACCTCTGGGTGCTTTTCTTTTGTTTACCTTGAAGCTTTTCAAGTGACATGTGTGATGAGAGCGACACCTGGTTGAGCATATACTTTGAAAATGAGGGTTGACAGAATATCCATAGTACAGTACAGTGGCCCCCTGCCTAACAGACCTCCCGTGTAAGGGATTTTCGCCGAACAGACCAGCTCTGCTAGCAGTTTTTCCTCCCACCCAACAGACAAAATCCGCCAAACAGACTTCGTTTGGTTTAAAATTAGTGTTGAAAATTGAAATTTTTAATTTTTCATGTAATTGAATTCATGTAAAGGACTTTTCGTCTAACAGACTTGTCCCTTGCACAAATCAAGTCTGTTAGACGGGGGTTGACTGTACTTTAATCTGGTAGAAAACTGAAACCCTTCACATAAACCAGTGCCAGAATAGGTCCTGCACAATCATCTTACCTGCAATTATTAAATTAAACAGAATAGTCTGGTTGTGTGAAAAGTCTGTTATGTTAGTTCAATTTTCCTGCTCTATGTTCACACTTATGCAAAGCAAGCAAGATTAAAACCATAAGTATATACTATTTAAAAATAAGAACACACACATTAATAGCAATAATAATGACAATTTGTATATTCAAATTGAATTGGGAAGCAGGGGGGGAGCCTGAGGGACTCATGCTGTCCACTGGTGGTCTGTTATGCGGGTTTGTATGTTATGTGAGAGAAAGAACTGCCTCCAGACTCCAGAGATGGTCTGTTCTGCAGAATTCTGTTGTGTGGTAGTTGACAGGGATCCACAATGGACCTGTGTGAATAGTGTGACTGTGCGAATTGATTTTCTTTCATGGGTCAAATTTACTCCAAAAAATTGAATTTAGGTTTTTTATATCCAAATAGTTTTAAATGATCAAGTAGCCTGTAATTTCAAATATTGATATTAGAAATGCCTTGACAGGACTTCTAAGAAAAGCATTTCCTGTTTCAATTAGCTTAAGATTTTGATTTGGTGATCTTTGGATCGACCAATTATTTCTTTTTAGAAAGTATTTTAGCATTGCCTGGATATAGTAAAATGTATCCTTTACAAGTCTAAGAAAACATTTCAAAAAGGGTTGAAAACCTCTCAAATTAGCAAGAATCTTCATAATTCAGTTTCAGTTTTCAAGTTATACATTTTCATTCTGAAGGATTATATGGTCAAAATCTAAATTTCATTACAAAACAGAAAAAAATAAAAAAATATTATTGAACAGAAAAATACTTTCCAATGTGATTGTTTATCCAAGAGTGGGCTGCTTCTGCTGAACCACTCTGAAAAGTAAATCCTTGAAATGAGTAATAATTGAATTTGAGAATCCATTCATGGAAACTTTATTCCTCTGTCTCATTTGTGAAGAGAATGAGAGTCACTGTGCTACACATACTCAAGGTGTTGGGGATCCAAAATAACCCCTGATGGCTGATTAGGCCTCTGCCTGATACTCTGGCTATTCCTGGTGTGGCTTATGACAATCCTGGAAGAAAAAAAATCTGTTAAGATATTTATCTTGAAAGAAGTGCAAAGAAGACAATGCGCCTGATGGATAATTAAAAGGATGCACCTCTTGGCCTTCTTCAGCAGTTCCTCCATTTGCACCCATTCCTTCATTACACATGCCCCCATAAACAAGATTGAGGTCAGGAGAGCACAGCTCCAAACAGTCCAGTCCAGGTAATGCTCCACATTATTCCAAGGCTAAAGATTATACAAGGTGACATCTATGAAATGGATGTTAAATTATTCTACATAGGCCTTGTATATATACTGAACCTCTCTATTCAACATGGGTACTGGGCATTTCCAAATGTCCCTTGGATTTGCCTCAGGATGGAATTTATATCCAGGCTCTTGCATATGATGTTCAATCTTCATGCTATTATTTGGACTCATATGAGAAACCACAGCATTGCCCCTGGCACAGGACAGGACATTTGCTTGCATATTTGGGAAGATGAGACACATGGCCATCCATGGCAGAGCATACAACCATTTTCTGTGCATAAAGTAACATATCTCAAGGTTTTTCCTTGTGTATCACTGGTCAGTCATTGATGTATACTCACTGCATGTCAAAGCCAATGAGCAAAAGTAGGCCAGTTACTGGGATGAAAATCATCATCCATGGGTATGGAAGTCCAATGCATTTCAGGCATTCCTGTCAAGTGAAATTCTTATGTATGGAAACATCAATTGGTGAATAATGTTCATGCTTCTTACCTCAATTTGAAATGCTGATTTGACATTAGCTAGCACATTCTGCTGATAAAGAAGTGGGAAATAAGTTCTTCCAATATCCAACAAGGCCTTAATAACAGCTAGCAGCATAACTGTAACTGCTAACCAACCGATTTTTCTGGTGGTTTTAACCCAAGATTGCTCCCTTGCAGACATTCTTGGCTTAATCATTCTTCTTATGGCAGCAACAGGTTAAAATAATTTGTGCTTTCCAGAGGTTAATGCTTATCAGAACTGCCTGGACAGTGTTTAGGAGATCAAGTTGTGGGGGACTTTCAAGGGGTTCAAGTATGGACACTATTTATTGAGTGGGCATTCAAGCAAGAACAGCAGCATTTTGAGAACATCCTGAATTTCCTGGTCTAATTTTTGAAAGTTTTCTTTGGGGTTGCCTGGGGCTGAGTTTCTCCAGCTTTCTCAAGATTTGATCAGTGGTAGGCATAAGTTCCTTCTTCCAGTGGTCTGTCCTGAAAGCCTTTGGGGATATCAAGGGTTTTGTTTCTTCAGCTTCAGCAGATCTCAGGGGTTTCAAGCTGTGAAAAAAATTACAGGCTGAATAGGTCAGATTGATAGAAGCATTCTCCTAAATATTTCACCTGGGGATGAGAGTTTTGATGTAAGGACTTTCAGGAGCCTTCCTGGTGATGGGAATGTTTAGTGGAGCACTGGGTTCATCAGCAGGCTTTTCAGCTGGAAGTGTTTGAGCTTTTCCTGTTAAAATCTTCCTGGCTGCCATTTTGTCCTCTTCATCCACTGGGAGATGGTTGAGTACATGCTCAAAGTGGCCCATGGTGTCTGGTAAACTTGTGTGACCAATTGTCTCTCCAATGGCCTGCTTGGCACCATGTATCAACTCCTTCACCTTTATAAAAATTCAAGTTTTACTCAAAATATCCCACTTATGCAAGCATTAGTCAAGTTTATCCATATTTTCATCCACCAAAGGAAAGACAGAGACCCATTGTCATACTTTTAATAAGACCCACTTACTCTCAAACTTCACTGTTGTCTGACAAATTAATGTAAATTAAAATAAGCAAAATTAGTCTCAAGTATTTAGGGAAAATATGATTATGACTATCATTTTGACTCATTCCATGACTTTATTATCCAAATAAGCATAATTTGATCTATTGTGCATCAGGATTTGCTGGAATGCTGATAATGCAGTTTAATCCTTGAATTCATTCTTTGCAATATTTTGTGAACTACTTGATATTTCATTATCTAGTCCAAGACAGTGTTACCCAATGCATGGTTGTGGACCAGAGTAGATCTGCAGAAGTTTTTTTTGCTGGTCTGCAGGAAATTTTCTTCAGCTTGATAAATTCATCAAAATTAGCATTGAAGTCTTATCTTTATCTGATATTTTGGAAATGCAATAAATGGTGGATGAAATTATCTGATGAAAAATAAGTTGGCTTTTCTCTTGGTGATACTTCAGACAAATTTTCACCTGTTGAAATAAATTAATTTTTCCTTATGAGAAATCTTCCTGCAAGCTGTCCTTTCTAATTTCTTGAAGACATTCCAAAATAGCGGCTTTGTTCTCTAGTAACTTGATTTTAAAAAAAAAAAGAAACTTAATAAGTACCTCTCCTAAAGTCTTCAAAAAAAACTGCTAAAATTTTTTAAACTTAGCGCATCCGCAAAAATGTTTTTAACATTTTCAGGTCTGCAAAATATTTTATAGAAATTTGTCATTCTGTGGGTTCAAAAAGGTTGGGAAACACTGGTCTCTAAATACTCTAACAAGCCATCCATTCATGGCCTAGTATATTAATTATTTGCTAATTTGAGGAAGCAAATTCTACCATTTCATCATCAGTGAATTGATTCCTCCTGAAAAACTTTTCCTCTCCAGTGTCCAGATTTTTCATCCTGATGAGATGTCTGATGCCCTCAGTGTGATAGAGTTTCTCCACAACAATCACCAGCCTGTCACAAGGCCCACATTTCAATCTCCCTTCAGCTACTTGCACAGGTGGCCTTGGTTCCAAATATGTTGCTGTGTGTCTCATGGTCTCTTCTCTCTGCAAAGTATGATTGCGCAAAGTTGCCTCCTGGATCTCCTTCCTCCACCTTACACCCTATAGAGCAATCAGTAATGTGCCACAACTTTCCAAGTGGGTCAATTGATCAAGGCTCCACCTACTTGCAATACTTTTTCAAAACAAAAGGTAAAGTGATCTTAATAAGATACTCTTCAGGTGTTTAGAAAGTTTTAATGAGAACCACTGGAACTTTGGAAGCCCAATGTTAACCTGCTTATCAGTGAAGACCCTGTTCTCCACCCTGTGTCTCACAGGAATGTAGTGTTCCTTATTCATCCAAATCACAGCACCAACAGGCAGCTGGGTCATGTTGTCCTAAGCACTTGGCACAGCTACAGACTAACTGCTAAAACCTTGTGCAGGTTTGTGAAAGAAAAGTTTGTCTGTGAATGTACAGATAAATTGTTGTGAAGAATAGTGAATAATGGGTTCATTAGATTTTGACTACTGGAGGGCATCAGATTTTATGATGGGATTTTCAAATAGTTTCTTGCTACAGCAGGGATCAAGTAAAACTTGGTGGCAATTTCTTTTACAATTACTAAATCTATGAAAACAAATTGTATGTTGGTTTCTTTTTCATTCCAGATTCTGGGATCATGATGGACAATTGTTTAGTTTGTCTGTGAAAGTACAGATACATTTTTATGAATAATGGGGTCATCAGTTACCGTGAATGGATTTTAAAATAGTTTCTTGGGGATCTGGTAAAACTTAATGTTGGTGATTTTCTCATTACAATAACAGAAACTATGAGAAATCATTGAGTGTGAGTGTATTTTTCATTCCAGACTCTTGAGATCATAAAGGACAAATCATTTGCAGCCACTGTTCCTCCATGGTTAACCTGGTGCTCTTGTTCCATCCACTTTGGATGATTTGAAGGAAAACCTTGGGAGTGACTTCTGTCCCTGTGACCTCCTTATACTTTTCCCTGGCCCCAAAAAACTTTTCAGCAATCTTCTCAAATTGC
>CAJPEX010001883.1:0-47654 GCA_905338405.1 Notodromas monacha
AACATCTTTCTTGCAGCAGGAACTTGATGTAATTTTAGCAGCTGCAAATATTGCACCAATTGTGCATTTTACTTTGTGAATGCTCCAAGTGGGATGATTTTGTTTTTGTCTCTGCTCCTGACCATGGGTGATTTTATCAGGGAGGAAATGCGCGCCGATTCTTATCAGCGAAGCGCTTTGGCGAAAAAGTTATTTTGCGGAAATGCAAATATCTTAAAAAGTTAGACATTTCGAAATATTTTACTAAGAACAAAAAGTGTAGAAAACATTGAGATCTAACTTTTAAGACGTTGCGGAATTTTGTATCTTAAGAATTGAATGAGATACGCGCTTCGGTATTTTGCATCATGAATTACGCAATGTGCAAAATTTTACCTTGGAAAATTTCCTGGTTTTTGGGACTTGTTTTTTGTGGAAAGTGCCTGTGTGTTTTCATGCCTATTGTGTGGGGTATATAAGGTGCGTGGATTGTGTCAATAAATCATCAGTCTATATTCAGCTTCAACCAAGTGCTGTCCCATTCCTTTGCTAAAGTTCAAGTATAGTAATTTAAAATTGAAATGAGCTAGGAAGCTGCTTAACTGCTTGCTCACTTTGTGCATCTTTGGTCCTGTGGTAATTTAATAGCAAAGATATCAGTCTCAGTTGAACCTTCTTGTTAAGTTAAAGTCAAATATAACATTACAATAACTGAACCCTCACTGCTAAGCATCTTCATCTCCGCCACAACAGCGTCATAGTCTTGCGGATCCGACAACACCACCACTCTCGCATAATTCTTCGCCGCTGCCCTCAACAACGCCACTCCTCCGATATCCACATTCTCCACAGCGTCGCTCAGAGTCACATTCGGCTTGCTGACGGTCTCCTCAAAGGGATACAAGTTGACGACGACGACGTCGATGTATTTGTAGCCCGAGGACGCCATGTCGCGGCGGTCGTCGTCGGTGTCACGGGCCAGGATCCCGGCGTGGATCGCAGGGTGCAGCGTTTTCACGCGCCCGCCCAGCATTTCTTGGGCGCCCGTGAGCTCGGAAACGTCTACGGCGGATAAATTGGCGGCACGGAGCGCCTTGGCAGTGCCGCCGGATGCGACCAGGGTGAAGTTGAGACCGGCGAGTTCTCGGCCCAAGGCAATGAGTCCGGTCTTGTCTGAGACGCTCAACAGAGCTGTGACGAAAACATGAGAAAGACAAATACCCTGTTTATCAAACTCAAGTCATAAATACTGTATTACTCAGAAGAAAAAAAAAAACAGGGTGAACCAGAATATCTGAGACCGCGCGTTGAACAATGATACATACAGTACACATGATCCAAAAAAATAAATAACGAACGTCACGAATTAAATTTAGGGAAAAGTTTACGTTTTATTCCATCCCTTTTGAACGTTTTTTATGATGTAAAATAATTCTTACATTTTAAAACTTATCATTTGGTTCAGGTGGATTTGCAAAAAAAATCTCCCCACTTTTGAGAATAAATTTTGATGAATTATTTATTACTCAGTTACAAGCGCACCTTTTTTTCAAAATTGAGAGGAAAAAAGAATAGGGTATTTGTCATTGTCATTGAATGAATAACATACAGTGAGACACCCACACACTGACACCTTGACATGAGGGCAATTTGACATAGGGACATTTATTTTGCAATAAAAAGGGCATAAAAAAGGCCTAACATACAGACACTGACTCAACATGAGGACATCGCGTGATAAAATTGCCAATAGAGTTCACAAAAATTGACTTTTGTTTGTCTTGATTGCAAGATACTGTATTTCCAAACCTAAGAGTTATGCAAAAAAAATTCTTTGTCATTTCTCCCATCATTTTCCCATCCATTCAGCTAATTCAAAAAACTGCCTATTGTATGGAGGGAATTCCATCTCTCTTTGTGACTTGAATGTTATTTTTGTAGATGCCAACATTTCAATGTGCAGTACAGAGGTACACTATTCAATGCTCCAAATGTTCTTCTTGAGTTGAGAATATATTCACTGAATCAAATTCAATTGGCAAACACTTTTTTCATGGAATTCTGAAGAATATTTCTTCCATAAAACATCAATTAAATATTACATTATGTAAGTCTATTGGAAAACAAGACTTGACTTAGGGACAATTCAACTTAGGGACACTCTTGATGCACCAATTATGTCTGCATCTGGGGGTTTCACTGCACTTCAAACATTTTGAAGCTTCAGTGGATGTCAGACTTGATTTCAAAAAGGAATTTCAAACCAAGGCATTCCAAAAATGAAAATTTTTGACACTAAATTTGAGTACAAGTCAAAATTCAAATTCTGGTGTACCTTATCAAAATATTGCAATTCCAGTCTCTTTAATACCGTAAATTTTTATCAGGAATTTTGGCTAGAAAACACAGGTGTGCATCTTACTAAAGTAAATAATAAAGTAATAAAAAAAGCTGGAAAAAATCACGGCATTAATGTACGATAAAAAGTACTGTACTGTACAAGGATTGCCCCAGAACCGCACATGGTTAAATAGTGTACGATATTCCTAACCTTCACAAAAAACACAAATAAAATCACATAAATATGTTATTTTGGATAATTACAGTAAATAAAAATATTGAATCCCTCGGAAATTCATCAGATTGAATCTCAATCACGTAAACCGATTACAGATATACAGTATTCTACAGTACTGTAATTCCTTTTGAAATGCCATCAAGTTGAGCTTCAAAACATCACGTTCCTATGCTTTCTGTCGTATCATAATTAATTAAAACGGAATCAAGCATAATGAACGCCGGGTTCATAGTATATTTTAGATCCCCGCGTTCATATTTATCATCTAAAATCTAAATTCTCAACAGAAACTGGTTTTTATCAAGTTCGAATAAGCGATGCACGTCGGATCAGATAAGAGCACCGGATGGTTCTTCTAACGAAAGGAACCTGGATGAATAAATTTCAATTCCCGGAAATGACTGAATAATGATCAAGGTCATTACAGTTTTTGGACAAACAAGTTCGAATTTCGCACTAGAATCTATCGAAGCACCAGTGGAAAAGAAAAATCAGGGAAAGTGGTCGGAATTTTTCGGAAAGAACTGTACATCTGGAAAGAAAATTTCGAGCAATAAAAAGCTTCGTGCTGAGAGCCATTGATTAAAATACCAGGCAATATTAATATAATCTGTTCAACCTGAATATAAACCTGATCAATCCAGGACTATACCCGGTAGTATTTAATTTGAGAATTCAGGCTTTCATTCACTCGGTTTTAAAAAAGAATCACACTCGAAATCTGCACATTATTCCTGAATTAGCTCTTCTTAAACACTACCTCTTCTTGTGCTTCGTTCATTTCAGTCTTTCAAAAATGTCCCGTGAACAATAACATGTGATACAGTCACCAAACTCGACATTTCACGATTTAAAAAAAAAAAANAGCGATGCACGTCGGATCAGATAAGAGCACGGGATGGTTGCTCTAACGAAAGGAACCTGGATGAATAAATTTCAATTCCCGGAAATGACTGAATAATGATCAAGGTCATTACAGTTTTTGGACAAACAAGTTCGAATTTCACACTAGAATCTATCGAAGCACCAGTGGAAAAGAAAAATCAGGGAAAGTGGTCGGAATTTTTCGGAAAGAACTGTACATCTGGAAAGAAAATGTCGAGCAATAAAAAGCTTCGTGAGAGCCATTGATTAAAATACCAGGCAATATTAATATAATCTGTTCAACCTGAATATAAACCTGATCAATCCAGGACTATACCCGGTAGTATTTAATTTGAGAATTCAGGCTTCATTCACTCGGTTTTAAAAAAGAATCACACTCGAAATCTGCACATTATTCCTGAATTAGCTCTTCTTAAACACTAGCTCTTCTTGTGCTTCGTTCATTTCAGTCTTTCAAAAATGTCCCGTGAACAATAACATGTGATACAGTCACCAAACTCGACATTTAATGATTTAAAAAAAACAAACGGCATACATAGGCCTAATTACTGTCTGAAAACTGAAAAGTTCAATCTCACCAAGTTTTTGATTTTTTTCAGCCATCACGAAATCCCTCCTCCAAGATTAACAACGATGACGAGTTGAAGGAACGAACACAACGAAATCCGAACACACAAAAATTCAACAAAATCCGCTTCACAATAACGTCTCGAATTGCGTGTTCACACAAACACTACGGAATATTCACGCACAGAGAAAGTGAACAAGGGATTTCAATAAATAATGTCGCATTCATCCGGTTCAATCGCACATTCGACAACACGACTCACTGAATTGAACAAAACATTGGTATTTCCTGATCAATTCGAAACGAAATAAAACAAAAGGAACGCCTGAAGTTCCCACGATAACGAAACGAAGTCGACAGATGAATACATAATCAGTACAAACTGACTATTCGCACTCCGGTCTGATGAATATACTATTCGTCAGCTTCAGCTCAACATAATGTCATGTATAATTTAGCTTATATAAGAATAACCTAAAATAGTGACTGTATACACAGTAGAGTACAGTACTCTGAGATATCATGATTAAGTTGTCAACCCATGCAGACATGATGGAGAATGGGACGAGAATTTTCCACGGGGGAAAAATCAGAAAGAGGGTCTTTTAAAAAGTTTTTTCTCAGAAATCACATGCGAACTGGCATTTGAGACCAGCAGAAGTTCTATTTTTATGTCATCGTGGTTTTCTTTAGAGAACCTATACATTATTATGAACGCAAAATGAATAAGGATCTAACAAAAGTCGAAAATTGCTCAATTTTATTCATAATGAGTAGATATCTGCTACAGTATATTGAGCTCTTGATAACATTGTGAATATTCTGCGGTGACATCAGAAAATAATCTCTTACAAAGAAAATTAGTAGTAACATCAACATTTGTGTTAGAATTTTGCCAGTGTGGGCAGTAATTCAAAAAAAGTAAAATTTAATTTCCAGTCTTTTTCAAAACTATTTGGACAGAAGCAGAAAAGCATTCAATACTACAAATAAAAATGGCAAGGTGAATTTTCTCTACAGAGTGTTCCCCAACCCATGGTCTGCAGATTGGTGCTGGTCTGCAGAAGTTTTGTGCTGGTCTGCAGGAAATTTTCAGCATAATACATTCATCAACAGTAGCAATGAAATTATCTAAATCTTTGAGAAGACAATGGCAGTTGAAATCATTTGATGACAAATAAAAGTTGGCTTTCCTCCACTTCAGACACATTTTTACCTGCTGAAATAGATCATTTTAATTTTTCATCCTGAGAAACCTTTCTTCAAGCCCACCTTCCTAAGTTTTTGATGACATTCAGCTGTAGCTGCTTCATAAGTGCTTAACTTGAAGAAGCAGAAACTTTTATATACAGTACCTGCCATAGTGTTTATCAAGCAAAATGTTTTCAAGTCTGTGCCCAGGAAAACCAAAGGCGTTTTGTGAAAGTGCGTCAGGAAGTTGCATGGTAATGAGGCATGAAAATATGCATAAAGATCCTGTTTTTTGTAGCGTGTGAATAAGTGATGTGAAGCGGGCACATCTTGTGCTGACATGCTCCCAGAAAACTCGATATTCACACAAGAAAAGACATGAGAAAATTTGCACTACAAATGATGTGTTCAAAAGTGACAGGGGTTTAACATGTAAAAATCGTGTCACAAAAAACATGTGAGGAGGTTCAAAAATTGGATGCGTTTTTTACGCATCCTGAAAGAACTTGATAGTTTGAGAATTGAGTACATCTCACAGAAACGTGTGAATTACATGTAAAAATGAAAGGGAATCCATAAAATTTGCATGCAAATTTTATGGAAATTTGCTGGTCTGCCAGCCCAAAAAGGTTGGGGAACACTGCTCTACAGTGAAGCCCCATGTTCATGCTTTTAAACTTTTTTTCCCTCTCCATTGTATGCAAACTGGCCAGAGTGGAATAATATTTTCAGAGTTTCACAAAATCGCGGAGGAACAAAATGAAGCCAAGACTCCAATGCCCGTGATGGATGTACACAGAAATCTGAACAACAGTATGTTGATGGAAAAGACCCTTGCAACTTAATGGATCTTTCCCCCTATACCTTCACAGCGAGCTGATTTTAAGCAAAAAAGCGGATGTTTTCTACATTCTTTTTCTTCACTTCCCGTTAATTATTTGCACACGAGTTGTTTTTCCTATAGTCCACGTTGGTTTCCTGCAACCTCATCTTGTTTTCTTTTTCCTTGCTTTCCCCACAGTGAGGTTCTTCAGAATGAGAAAAAAAAAGAAAAATGAAGAGTCATCCCCAACCATGTCCCAAACAACATGGTGGAGAACACTTATTGGGGTTGGGGAAACAGCAGAAAATTCATTTTGCTGACGTTTCGAGTGACGATTCAAGTTTTCAAGCAGCAGAATCTGCTGATTCTTTTGCACTCTCGATCTCGCGACAGATTAAAAACAGCACTGTGCCAAATTTAATTTCAAGTCTATATGAAGATCGAAAATAATGTTTGCTGTACAGCAACATTCAGTCTTTCTGGTAATTATGGATGGATTTTCCGGCAGCAAAGTTTGAAAAATTTGATCTTAAGGCAGGATTTCATCTCAAATGAGCTCATTTCCTATATGCTTTGGTTTCAATGCAAATAGTCATTTTACGATGGCTTTGGTACTTCGAATATAAAAAAAAGCAACAGGGTGAATCAGCACGTGATTCACAGCATAGCAAATAATTTCATGTACAAGTTTAAATTTCTTCACGCTAATTAAGCGGTCATCACACATGAAAACGAAAATTTTAAATCAATGCTGAAAACCTCTGGAACTGGACTCAAAGCCATTACGGAGTTCTTCATTTCAGCTCACGTTCAGGTTTTCAGGAGTTGTGCTGCATGAATACATGACACATTTTCAATTGAAAATCCGTCTAAAACTTTCTGGGCCACAATCGGCTAAGATATTTTTAAAAAGTACCATATAGGAATTCTTGTAAAAAAAAGTTTGTTATACAGTCCTACAAATTTTTTTAAAACAATATTTTACTTTATACAAATGAATTGACTATAACGATGCATAAATACAAATATCAGCCTTGAATTCGGTTTTTTGTGCCTCAAACGTAAAAAAACTATCACTTGAATAGGCAGTATTTGTGGGTTAACACAACTTTTATGCCACAGTGAATACTTATTGCGGAACCCACGCCCACTGGGGTTCATCGGCCCCCAATAACTCGCATTCCCGACGAGCACCTACGAATGACCCTCAAAAACTTGAGGGAGCAATGAAGAAGAAAAAAAAAAGATGGAACCTGCTCCTGCGAACCGCCAGTGAGATTCACCCTACGATACGAAAAAATCGCTGAAAAGATCCAACGATCTCAGCACATCAAACATGTTCAGTAAACCTCGTCACCATCTCGTCTCTTATCGGACACATTAACCAGCATGCTCAAAATGTCTAGAACTTCACGAAAAACTAACCTACATAAAATCGAAGCCTTTTGGTTTTAACAGCACGGTGAGGTTCAGCCGTTCTCAGCACCTCGATTACCAACCCGATAACTCCCATCATCACTGCATGTTCACACAAATAATTTCTATTGGTAAGAACGTACGTCACGCGCACGGTATTGCTATTCAAACTTCCATCGGCTAGACTAGACCAAAGCAACCTCACAAAAATTCCATAATATGAAGAATTCTCCCTCGAGTTGAAGGCATTCGAATGCCTTCACCAAAAACAAGGTAAGGACAAGGAAAACTGCAGATGCACGACACGTTACGGCACATCCGATTCGCTCTCCGCACGGTCCATCGTCACAAACAGGACTGAGGATAACGGGAAGTGTGGCGCCTTTCAGTCCCTTCCAGCTTCAGTTTCCTCTGTTGGGAGGGAGGGAGTGTTGAGGGGTCCGCCATGAAGTCTTGGACTGCCATTCCATTATGCATTACATATACAGTTCAGTATTTGTACTGCTGCTGCATTTATGCATGTGTTTTATGATGCATATTTGTAAGAGTAGAAAATGTATGTTGCAGGAATAAGTCATGGAAAAAGGGTGTTTCCTGGAACCCAAATATTTTTAGGAGTTCATTTTGGCTTTAAACTAAGACAGATGACTTAATTGACACCAGGTGCTGGAAACACAATATGGTACAGTATAATCTGATACAGTACATGCATACAGCATCCTACCTTACCATTTCAAGGGACCAGCAAAATAATTTAACTTGGGGAAGTTTCAATAACTTAAGGAAGCTTGGAGTTAAGAAACTAGTAGTTTTGTTGTGGGAAATATAGAAGAATTGCTAGAAATTTTAATTACAGGTAATATTCTGGGACTTAAATAGCTTCTTAAATGAGTTGACAGGATGCTGAACTTAGATACAGAAGGGTTTATTTGCCCAACTATTCTTTCACTTCTGTTCAAAACAGATCAAAAACTTCATTTTTTTGTTTCAAGAAAATTTATACCCAAATGATCTCAGAGTTAGGGAGATTTGATAGGAAAACACTTCAAGTTAGAGAGGTCTGATAGGAAAACACTTCAAGTTAGAGAGAATTTCATTGTAGAGAAATCATCTAATGGGACGCAAGAAAAATTTGTTATCCATAGTGAATTATTGTAGAGAGAACCAACTGTACAGTACTGTATATTGAAATTTTGGGCACACATGTTTCTCAGATACAACTCAGCTTTTTTCTGTGATATCTGGACCAACTTAAATTACTGTATTTCACAATGCAACTTAAGAGTGAAATTTCATTCTGAATTTTTTAAAAGTCAGCATAATGAAATGCAGCCTGGAATTGATTACAGTGGTTCTGTCTTGTGTGATCCACTGTTTCTCAGCATTGGAACTAAAACCAATACATTCAACTAAATTTGTGAATACAGTCCAGAACATACAAATGATCTCAGCTGTCTGTAGACAATGCAGATGCCAACTACCAGAGCAAAAAGAAAGTCAAAACGAAGGTAGTGGTAAAAAGGCGTATTATTCACTTGCATCCGTAATCGCCCCGAATCCCTCCCTGCCTCACGATTATTTATCCGCTTCCAACATCCATTTCATCTTTTGTCAAACACATACTCAAAGCACGGTTTCTGTTCAGCACACAAGTTCAAGGTATTCGCTTCAAAACCGATCGCCGAAGGAAGATGAAAACACGGGTCAAACACCGATTATGACCAAATATTCATCCCCGATTAGTGTTTTCTGTCCTTGGGGAAACACTCACATCAAAGATACTGATGTCCATAATCATGAACATTACGGAACGGAATCACTCAATTTCTTAGAAAAAAAAAAAAGTGTTCATTCCGGCAAATAAAAAAGACGTGTTCTAATCCCACTTCCAAGAAATGAAGACAATCAATGGAATCCCAGGTCTGATAAGTAGTCATCAGATACTACTTACTCCTAATAAACCAGTCAGATAAAACGTGGACTCAATGCTAGAATTTGTCGAGGATAGACACGGAAACCTAAGCGTCACTGCACATTTGAACAAATGGCAGACAAACTCCAAATAATTTTCGAAACACTGAACATAGATTCCCAAGTTTTCCTCGTCAAGTACTGTAATTGAATTAAAAGAACAAGACACGCATTTACGCGAACACGAGGCTTCAGTAATTTCAGGAGGAAAAATGAGACGCTCAATTGTGCGACAGAAAATTTCCTGTTCAGAGTGGACCAAAATTTGTGAAACGAAGTGAGATGCATTATGAACTACAAATGAAGGCTATCATCTTGTAATTGACAGCAACATTACCAAATCACTGAGAGATAAAAAAAGAAATGCTCAGAATTAAAATGTCCGCATGCAGTGATCATTTTTAACCATACTCAAAACCCTGTCCTTAGCGGTGAGAAGTTTCCAACATGATGTCAAGTGCATCATTCGAAGAAGGACACTTTCTTGGACCACCCCGGGATTTTCCATGCAAATCTACGTCGATAACGATTTCAAAATGTCCCGATTTTTCTGGGTCAAAATAGGAAAAATCATCGCGTTTCACATTCGCGTAAATACGGTACTCGACAAAATAAGACGTCGAACAGATCCGGTGAAATACATTCGATGCTGAACTTCAACAATATCGGGAGGAAACGGGTTTCCCACGCCGAAGTACGGGAAACAGGGACAACAAATTTACTCAAGTTATCCGTGGTGTTGAATTAGTACCGCACAAGAAGACAGCGATACGTTTTCGTGAAGCCCCGGTGGATTAAATGCTGAAAGCACATCGAGAGATAGAGAAGAACTCAACAGACAATATTCCATCAAGCATGGAGCGCACGTTCGCGCAAGGAAAAACAGTATTGAATGTTTTTTCCGATCAATCACACGCATTTCTTGGCTCATACGCCGCGAAAAATGCTAAAAACCACCACTTCCATAAAAAAATTTCGGGGGGCAAGACCTAGAGTGCTTTAAGTTCCAAAACCGCATTCCGTTGATCATCGATTCGTTCTCTCGGTTTCTTGCTTCCTTTCCAACACGAGCCGATGTCACCTAGAATATCAGAAATGCCTGAGCACATTTCAGGGCGCTACCATCTCACCCACGAGCAACAGAAAGCAGATTCACTCATTCAGCCAGGGCTAAAAGTTAGGTTTATCATGCGGAGGATACATCAAGGAAAATGCGGCTGTTTCTGATTCACAGGGACAGCGAAATGTAGCTGTTGTACAACTGGATATTCCTCTTCAGGATGTCTGCGCACAGGCCCATCACCCTCTCGAAGCTGTAAAACACACAAAATATATATAAATACGGTATACGATAAAATTCCGTTACAACAAATCTCGTTTTTACGCATTCTTATCTTGGTCCCAGCAGTTTCTCCCTAGGGTTAATACATACAAATTCCTATATAAAAAACTAATTTTCCTCAATGATCGCATTAAAACAAATTCTTGCTTCGATTGTGCGTGCAGGGCAATGAAACATTTTGTCCAATTGGCACAATACGGGAAAACCCAACTCGCGCAAATTGAAGAAACTTCACATATATAAATGCTAATTTTCCTGCACAGAAAATTTAAGAAAGGAAATATTTAAGAGAATTGTATTTTAAAATTTGAGTTTCCTTTATCGTTTCATCCAAAGAAGTTGTAAATGGCTATTTTTCCATATGTGTTGTGGACGTACATCATAGCGTTCATTTTTACTCGTATCCCATACACAGCATTCCAGTCATACATGCTCGAAGAACCATAAATCTCTTGCTTTCTTAGCTTCCTCTTGAAACATTTTTGGTTATAGCGAATTATTTCTTAGCTTCCTGGGATTTCGATGTAACGAGATTTTACTTTATTCATTCAGTCACTTGAAGCAAAAACCAGTTGAAATAAAAATAGTAGGGCTGGATTAGAGGATATGCCACATCCATGAAAACAATGATTGGGGCTTGAGAGGAAAACGGCTTTTTCTCATTTCACTTCATGAATCGCTCTCACTTCGATGAAAATCAACGTCATCTTCACCGACGTGAATCAACTTATTTTCATGTTATGAATCCACCGATCACAATCAAAATTCAGTATGGTCACGACGTCATCCATAAACCAGAACTTGTCATTCAGAATTTTCGAAGTCGTCGAATTAAAAACAGGACCTTCAACAAGTCTCTTTGTACGCTGAAGATTTCATTCAATTTCAGCTTTCTGGACAAGAATTGCCATTTTTCGGAAAACATCACAATCAGCATCATAAATGAAAAAAATATCCAGAACCCTGATATTAACAAATTTTGCATAACTTTTATGCCCCATTTGGGAAATCGCCAATAAAAAGAGAGTTCAGAAGTTCGACACATCTGAATTATTGCTGGATTAACCTTTATTCAACACGAAATTGGTGTGCTGACTCGACTGGGAATTTTCCAATATTTCAACCTGGGTAGGCAGAAATGTGAAAGAAGTGGAAATAAAAAAAGGAAGCATAGTTCCGAAATTACGATTGAAGTATTTTCTTCTGGATAAAATTAAGATGACAGGCAGTGAAAGAAAAGCAAACCATTTCAAGCATGTAACCCTTGTAAAAAGGATGATGGAACTAACCGTGCGCGGTCGAGTTTGACACATTTTAGAGGCCCGCGAGCGACGACTGTAGCAGCTCGGGGTCGGTCCAACAGAAGAGCGATCTCTCCAAAATAATCGGAAGTCGAAAGTTTGCCCACAGTTATGGGGTCTTCATGCGGGCTTCGCTGCTGCATCACTTCAGCAGTTCCTTCGAGGATAATGAAGAAGTCATCGCCAGGGTCATTCTGTTTCACAACCCTTTGACCATCTTCGAAGCTGACTTGTTCAAGGGCATCAGCCACTGTCAGTCGCTCCCACTTATCCAAACTCTCTGCAACCAGAAATACGATAATTACCATCCAGATGACCAAGGAAAAGGAACATAATACGTGCAGAAGAGCGATCAGGATTTGTGGCGACTAATTAAAAAGTGCAGAAGCACAGGTTACCAGATTTTTTTTTTGCTTCAGATGTCACACCGAGCTTCGAATCAGAAATTGCGCTAAGAATGCTCATTGATCATTTTTACTCGAGGAAAACGGAGTTTGTGATAAAAAATTTGGCTTTCAACATAATTTTCCAATTTGAGTAATGCTTCTTATGCTTCGGATTGTATTTAGAATTTATTTCGGCGTGTTTACTAAATATGAACACCTCGAAAGACTTGTAAAAATGACTTTTTTATTAGAAAATACCTGAAGTTTGTTTTCCGGCGGTCTGCGCTCGTTTCAAATACTACGGGATAGTTCAGAAAAATAGGCTATCCAAAAATTATGAATTGAATCACTGAACACGCATTACCATGGCGGCGTACGAAAAATCTGATTTCCCGCGCCACGAATCGTTACGCAAGATCACTGAAATTAAGACACGGAAGTGAAATACAATTTTCCAAATTTCATGATTGCAGATGAATTCTGAACGTTATTCGAAAAGGAACATTTCTTTCCCACCAGCCATATAAAAAACCCGTTGAGGAAATTTCGCTAATCAACAATACGCAACGTAAGACAAACATCGAACCATTAGCTGAAATCTTTATTAAAAAAAAAACGAAGCATCAACACTGGAACTCACCCAGTATTGGAACTCTCGATAGAAATTCCTCGTACATCTTCCGTTTCCTAATCGTAGACTTCATCAAAATTCTTCGATACGAGTCACGATCGATACCCCACAGCTTCACGTTTTCACTCCGTGCTTTAACGGTAGCCGCACGAGGAGTACCATAAATCAACGCGAGTTCCCCGAAACCGCCGCCTTCTCCAATCGTTGTCACCATGTCACCATTAACATAAACTTCCACTTCGCCATGGTCAATGATGTAGAAGTTGTCTCCGACATCTCCCTGCTGGATGATAACTTCGCCTGCGATAGCGGTGACTGGAAACATCGCATCGAAGATGTCCGAACGCTCATTTTCGTCCAAATGAGCGAAAAGAACGTTTTTGGCAAGTGCCTTCGTTAACGCGGCCATAGTCTTGTAATCCTTGGGGACAACCTATGAAAATTCAAGCATGTTTTCAAATCTCCGCAATTGAGCAGATGGCGAAGTTTTCTTCTTAGTCACAATAATAAATCTAAGAGCCAACCTTTTTCACGTAGGTTGTAGCATCCTCCTCTGAAATGGGTTCGGCCGAGAAAGCTCCTCTCCGAGGCTGCCGCAACGGAGCAGGCATCGGTGATAAATCTTCTGTATCGTCCGGAGACACGGCGGCAGTTGCTTCGCTAAGTTTCAGTCGACTCTCATGTTCCTATGTAGAACAAAGCAACTCAAATATTCAAAATCACCTATGACTCAAGGGAAGAACTAACCAAATCCAATTGCGTGAAGTATTCTCGTAGAAACGATATTGGGTTCTCGGGACGATTAACACACAACTGCACAATGCATTCTTTCAAGATTTGCTGAATGTTATGACACTGAACGTACGATTCACACTCCCGCAAACTTTGTTCTTCATCTAAGTTTGCTGCCATGACGCGATGTTCACCTGCTCCGTCAGAAACGGGAACAGAATTTGAGCCATACAAGCTGATATAAAAAATGTTAACAACACGTATTTCCTTAAACTAAGCGAGTTTTCAGGGCCACACATGTCTTTCAATCACTCAGCTCCGCGTGAAGATCGATTTTTCGCATTTTTAGATCAGACCTTCACGTAAATAATGAAAGCTTGTTCCTACACATTTTCATCAGAAAATTGCTGCGCCACAATACGCGCAAACGTCGCGAGAATTTACCATCTATGTACTAGATGGTTAGGGGATGGCCATCACGATTATATCTGCAAGAGAGAAATGTAACTTAGCTAGTGAAGCAATTTGCAGATTGCTTCTCAATTCATGAAAATCTCCTCGTTATTCGAAAATAAACGATGTACTCAAATGTGAAGAAAAATACAGTACACGGTGGTTAATAAAATATTCATAGCATCGCGATTACTGGCAAAATTTGTCTGTATTTCTACGATTCAAACGGATTATTGACTTTTGACATTAATGCCTAGATGTCGGTCCTGGTTGGGTAGTGAATGCCGTACGCACGCTGGGTTAATAGGCCACGTGCTGGCAGAGTAGTCCTGCAGGCTGCGTTGCGTTTCGCTGTGTGTTCGACGTATGAGATTGTGGAGGTGATGTAATCAATTTGTGAATGAAATGCGGGGGTTGGGGGCTCAAGAATAAATTATTCACCCCTTCCAAATTAAACGCCTCTACGCTTGATATTTTGTGGAGTGAATGTCTTCCGTTAACACGCGGATTTATGTTGATTTAGTGAATACAGTATCCCCAACTAAAACGGTTATAATTTTCAAGGAATGATGGAACAAGTTGATTAGTGAAGTTCTTCATCAATTGAAGGAATCATGTCGACGTCCGATTCAGAATCGGAAGTATTCTACGATGCAGTCGATTTTGCATCGGGGGATACTCTGCCACGCAGATCAATGCTTCAGTGAGTTATATTATCTGTATCGAATTATATGTTATTTCAAGTTTGAGAAAACATTTTTAGGAATCCGTCAGTGAATTCTGTGGGCGAAGCGGTAAAACCCTCGGTTACTTCTCAACCCGTCCTGGAAAAGTCTGAACTTTTTCGACAGCGACGTAATGAGCTAAAGAAGCTCCGGCAAGCATTAATGGAGAGCGAATTTGAAGACGATTCTGCGCCAGCTGTTAGTATGGGAGAAACATCTTCACTGAGCAGCGCTAGCTCGTCACAAGGTGCTGCCTGTGGACCTCAGAGGGTTCCGTTTAGAATTATTGAAGATGATTCGATCAGCCGTCGCACCACTGCATCCCTGGGTTTTCTTTCTCGTGGTAACCCTGTACCATTAGTTGGATCCACCCGGCAGTTGTCAAATTCCATTGGCTCATTGTCCGCGCCAAAACCATATTGGCACCATTCAAGTCCCGATGGAGCAATTTTCAAGATTCCTCAACCTATGTGAGTCATGCCACTAAATTACACACGCATTGTTCTAAATTTCAATGATGCTGTCATTCTTATCGTACAGATAGCATTTTAATGCTTCACGCAACAATAATTTTGAAGACGTGATGTATTTTGTAGACCTTCTTCACCTTCAGGCAGTGTGATGCCTTTTAAAAGAGCTAAACCTTTTCTTTACAACGCCTGATCTCGCTTTTTTGAATTTTTCGAGCTATAATTACCGAATTTTGGTTACCGTTGATGAAGATAGGATGCATTCCTGTGATCTGTGAACAATTTTATGTAAACCATCTCAAAATTTTGTTTCCCTAAATTTGCGAACTTTATTCATTAATTTTCTTTTCATTAACGTGTGCGAATTATATTTTCGGAATTTTTTTCATCTATCTTCTGTACTGAAGCTACCGGGACAGTGTTTCTACATCAGCCCACATTTCAACCTGGAAGGTTGCGTCCCTTTGAAATACAGTATCAGGTCATGTTAAGACTAGATTAGTCATTACTCTTGAATCGGATTGAGTTACGTGTGGGTTCCAGAACATTGTTCTCTTCAAAATGAATTTTTCTGGCTTCAGACAACCTTCAACTACTGTGCAGTATTGTGAATACCGCCCGTAGGAAAGTCATGCTTAAAACGGCTTATTTTAAATCCCTCAGGTATCCACGTAGAAAGAGAGTGTATCTGGCTTGAGATTGAAAAGATAGTACATGTACGAGAAAGTACTGAACTGCATTTTTATCTTTAAATTTTTTATGTTGTCTTTCGCAGGACTGCTCGTGGTCAAGAACCTGACTTAGTGGCTTGCTCGAAGAGCTCTGGAGTTCCGGTCACATCGGATTCAGAAAGCAACGTTGTTGAAGGAACGAGCGTGTCGTGTGATTCTCCAGACAATGGAGAATTTGTGATAAAATCCCACGAAATCCGTCTTCCATCCGGATCTTCAAATGGCTCCGTTCCCGAGCCACCAGATTATTTACCACCCCCACCGATTCCTCCCCCGCGTAAAAAGCGAGGTCGAAAAGTTGCTGCTTCTGTCACGAGTGAAGCAAGCGTTGCATCGTGTTCTTCAATTTCCACTCCGCCGACTGCTGCTCTTGGTCTAACATCATTCAGTACTCCCACAAATGTTTTCAGTCCACCTGGTTTGCCTCGGGCAATAACTCCTGACAAGTCTGCTAATGCCGAAGTTTCCCTCGATTTGGCTGAGGCCGTGAAGGGCCTGAGTTTAGTGCAACCGTTTGATGATGAAGCTGCTCGTGGTGGGGGAAAAGCTGCGTCATTCCCACCGCATCGGCAAGCAAGAAAGTATGACTCAGGGGAAAACTCGAAGGAGAACACGTTGAATAAAAAGTGAGTTGTAACTATTTTGAGCCTTTTTTGTCTCACGAAGTTCACGAAATTGTGTTTTTTTTAATACTTTTTATTTTATTTTCTCTTCAAGCACTATGAGTGGATCCGATACCCTAAGCTCAGTGCACAGCGAAGGTGGAATTTCTAAGTATTACAGCTTCTCCGACTCTACTTCCAGTAGCAGTAAACGTGCTAGTCTCAAAAGCCAAAAATCTGCCTGCAAAAGTACATCTGGTTCCAAGGATTCTGGTAGCCATAATAATTCCAAGTCATCGACGCTGGATTCGAAGAGATCGACCATGGAACAGGTGCAAAATGGTTCGCTGGATCGTAGGCGTAAAAGCTCCAATTTGCAAGGTTTGGCGGACTATTCGTTACATAACTGTGTTGGTCACAAAGTGAATGTCTCCGTTTCAGATGGCGATGAAGAAAGTGCATTGATGAAACTGGGAGGGATAACATTTCCTTTTCTGAGAACTCCCGCGAGTGCTTCCAAAAATAGCCTTGATCGTGAAAGCGATATCATCAAACAAGTCAATAGTTTGGCTCGTACAAGAACACCATCTGGACGCTTGTTGTCCGATGAGGTAATGCGTGTTCGTGGTTTTTTTTAAAGTGTCCTCTGAGGAGGTCAGTGAAATGAAATAGGCATAACGTAGCTAAATGGCTTCTGAATGAAGTCCAGAAAATGATGTGTATTGTAGAATTTTTTTGTTTTTCTGAGCACGTGTTTTGGTGGAACTTCGAAAAAAAATTAACATTCAATTTCTAATTTACCTGGGGTTTAGGAAATTTTGCGCCAAGTCACAGTCTTGGATCTTGACTCGAAAGAACGTGTGCCATTGAGTGAAGCTGACGAGAAGATACCCACCGCCATCAACCCGTTGTCGCTACATATTATGCGCCTGACTTCGGAATACGTGAGGTGAGGGCTAAATATGTCGGGATTTAGTATGCGTCACGCACAGATGGTGGGAGTATCACGGAAACTTCAGAATTTCCCTTATCAGCTTTTGACACAGTTTATTTTCTCTCTCATTTTCTAGTCCAGCGGAGAGCAAAGAGAAAGATTCAGACGAGGAGAGCATTTTCACTCACAAGTCACTGACGAGCGAATCAGGTGAAACTTCCACAGTGAAACGGAAAACGTGAGTTAATTTCATATTTTGAAGTGTTCGAGGTGTTTTTAGATCGAGCAATCCATGAGTTCTTCATCTGTTCACAAGATCTGTCATTTGAAACAATACAATAATATTTTTTAAGCAAGCCTTCAAAATTTTCTAAAAAATCTGAATTATTCAAAGAAACCGATAGTTAAAAAATTTTTTTTATTACATTTGAACTTCTTTGAATCAAACTTTGAAAGACCGGCAAAAATATTCAACTAACGGAGATTTCAAGTTGATGAAACATTATTTTTTTGCTGGTTGTTCAGAAATAATTATAGAAAATTGGAATTGATGAATTTTTGGACCGTAAAATGTAGAATAAATGTTTTGACGGGATGCTAAACCTGGAGGGAAGGGTTAATTCGCCCAATTATTCACTCACTTCCTTTTAAGCAGCATCGAGTCACATTTTTATTGTGTTACGCTTTCCTGGAAATTCAAAAGAATGCCTCAAAGGCCTCCAGAAATTCGAGTTCTCGAGGGAATTCAGACAGTGTCTACAACACATTTTTGACATGGGGAGGTTCGAGTTAACGACGTCCAACTGCATTTACTTTCTTCAGCCAACAATTGAAGCGATTCTTGGGCAAAACTGCAGAGAAAGCTGTTCACAAGGCAAAGGGTCTGGCGTACAATGTTGCAGGGAGTGCGAAGTCTCATAAGGGAACTTCTTCAGCGTTGAGCGTGGCTTCTGGCAGTGGAGCCTGCAGTGTTTCTGGAGGTGCAGCACCAATGAGTGTCTATGGTGTTGGAAGTTGCTCTGGACTGGAATCAGAAATGCCGGAAAGTGAATATGTTGATGAAACAGTCGGGCAGAGTCGACTCGGTGAAATCATGAAGGTCAGTTTTTGTGAACGAGGACACAACTGTTTACATGTTGCTGCTTTTGTTGTTGTTGCCTAAAATCGTGAAATTAGTTTCAAGAACTGCCGTACCTTGAATTTTTGATGTCCTGAAGGTTTTTTTTTTTCATTTATTTCATTTTCATAGATGAAAGCTGCATCCAAACACAAGGGGCCTTATGATTTTGACAATTTGAAGTACGTCCAGTGTTTAAAGAGTGATGACAGCTCAGCGCTTGGAAGCATCGCAGGTTTGATATAATATTTTCAGGTGATATTCTGATTTTTTAAAATTTATTGCATGATTTGTATTTTAATAGGTCCTATGATATGGGCAGCTAAATTCTCTCCGTGTGGAAGGCTGCTGGCCACTGCGTCCAAAGAATTTATAACAATCTGGGTCCTGTCCAGTGCGTATGCTTTTTTTGCAGATATGAGGACGAAATATAATGCAAAGGTACGTCCTTGCTTTCCGAGTGATCTTGCGAAGTGATTAAAATTGGCCAGTTTTCCGAGGAATATACTGCAATGTTTTGTATCAATTTGTGGCAAACAAACGACTGAATGTTTTATGTTTTTTTTTTCTTTTCATTTTGATGTTTTTCAGACGTCACCCACGCCTTCGCAGGAAAATCTGCATGATGAAATGCGAGGAGAAGGTGGTACTCAAGCCTCTGGTCGTGCATCTGCAGACGCTAATGTGCCTTTCTGTCCGACGAGTTTCTGCACATACGCTGCGCATACGGCCGTTGTGCTTGATCTTACTTGGTCAAAGGTAAGGCCTTGTGATGAAGCATTTCAAATAACTTTCCTAATTTTGATTACTGTATCTGTCTGCGAACCGACAGCGATTGTGAATTTCATTAGTTAGTTTATTCTACTCTTAAACACTTTCGTTTCAATCGTCCGTAAATTTGAATAATACTGGCGATTGTATAGAACATGTAAATTTTCAGTATCGAGAAAAGCGTTTTAATTGGAAACATTTTTCTTCCCTTAATTTTTGTTTTGCTTTTGGAGTTAGAGATGTGATGCTTGAAATTGATGGAATGAGTCATGCACATTTAAATTTGTGCTTGATGTCTGAAATATAGTTGATTTCTATTTGTCCGTGGAATAGCATAGACGTAATGAGAGCTCTTCCAGTTTTGTGAGTTTTACTTTGGCGAAAACCTCGAAAAAGAATCAGATATGGACGACGATAAAAAAGTACTTGAATCGTCCGAGGCTCATTTACTTAAACAGTAAGCGTGAATTTGTATGAAAGGTTTTACAGCTGATTGCTGCAATCGTAGGAAACGCAAATCTTTTTAGTCAATAAGAAATAGTGTATGAATCAAACCCTCTAAGTATGCTTACTGAATTTCTTGGAGCAAAATTCGTTATAAGATTGGTTTTTTTCTGAGAAACAGAGAATGCTGATGGATTTTTGTCAAAAAGCTATTGAAAATATTATTTTTGTGCGCATGAATTGTTTTAGGAGTGCTTGGGAGAACGTGATATGTTCGATTTAATTGTCGTTTCTGATAATTGTGATCGCGTGAGGTGGTACTTGTTTTTTATATCGGTGCAATTGACTACGTTAATTTTTTCAGAATTACTTCCTTCTTTCATGTTCGATGGATCGAACTGTGCGACTGTGGCATATTTCAAGGACGGAATGCTTGTGCTGCTTCCAGCATGCGGAGGTCGTCACTTCCATCTGTTTTCATCCAAGGGTGTGTATTTACATTTTTCATGTCAAGCCAAGTGCGAAAGCGAAAATTTTGGAATCCCATGCCAGGATGATCGTTATTTCCTGAGCGGCTCTCTGGACGGAAAATTGAGGCTATGGAACATTCCAGACAAGAAGGTCGCTCTATGGGCTGAAGTAGAAGGCCCGACTAAATTGATCACTGCAGCCAATTTTTGTCAGGTGAATGGATCCCTCTTTCTCAATGTAAAGTAATTTATGCTTGACGGAATCCACTTGAACGTGATTATCCTGGGGAGGTTATGAAACTAATTTACGGCGAATTCCAACTGATGATGGAAAATTCATGAAAAGTTTTAATTTCTCCGGAAGAAGTCTTCGTGCTATGACTTGGAAAGTAAGATAAAATGAGTAACATCGGTTTATGCCTTGCTTTTTCTCTCCGTTTGCATTGTTCAAGATTTTGTTACCGAGATTTGCGTAATTTCGAAGTTTCCCGGAGACATCCTTTTTTTTGTTGTCTGATATCGCTTGTGTCACAATGTATTTTGCTTTGTGAAACTGAGTTTCGATCAATTTTCGCATGATTGAATTCACAGAACGGGAAGTTTGCAGCTGTTGGAACATATGACGGACGCGTAATCTTCTACAACACGGACCAGTTCAGGTATCACACACAGATCCATATTAGATCATCATCGAATTCGTCAAAAAAGTATAAGTCAAGCAGAGGTCCAAAGGTTACCGGAATCCTGCCCTGTCAAGGAGAAGATAAGGTGTGTTCGTAGTAGTATACAGTACTTCGTATCTCTTTTGGTCGTCGTGTATTTCCTCCGTGTATTACGTTGAAGTACAGTACTTGTTCTTGAATCCAGGCATTAAATTGGTCATTCCGCAAATGAAGTGCTATGCTATATTGAATATTTTGCACGATTGAGGAATTAGACCTTTAGATTGAAGGGGGTTGGCAATCTTTTCTCCTCAGGTCTTGGTCTCCACGACTGACAGTAGGATACGGCTGTATGACTTGCGGGATTTGAGTTTGAGTTGCAAATACAAGGGTAAGGGATTCGTCATTAGACATAACCACATCAAAGCAAACGTGAGGTAAGCTGGTAATTTTTTTTCCCTCTCGAGAACGTAGAAAAAATTTCATTTCTTAATTTTTATAGTCAGGATGGAAATTACATCGTGACGGGAACTGACAATGCGCAGGTTTATTTCTGGAAAACGAATCACGACTGCGCAAAATTTTCTTCTGCGAGAAGGGATCGTAACATCTATTACGAATCGATTCGCGGTGAGTCCGGCATTTTCGATTTTCACACGAAATCAGAGTTAAAAATCGATTCGATGCACCGTATCGAGTTGACTAGTTGCCCCTTCATCTCGTTTTAATTTTATTTCTGGTGCAGTCTTTATTGTCTTTCGTTGAATTTGTGAAGGAAGGTGTTTTTTTTCGAATTACAGCAATGTCGAGCGGAGTTACGCTGGCAACGTTCTCGCCTAACCCACACATCGTTTTCATGCAAATGGAGCGTGATCGGCTCCAAGCAGAAGACCCTTCTTGTTGCCCACCGGAACCAAAGGACGTTCCCGAAGGATACGTTGTGGTGACCGCCGAAAACTCTGGGAATATCAGAATCTTCCTGGCTAAAAAAAAAATGAAGCATAGCTCATTACCGACGACTTCTTGGTCGGACGCGGATTGATAACGAGCTTTCGTGGCCTTTATCGTGGAAGACACGCTGTATTTTTAAGTGGTATTCCCCTTTTTGGCGGGGTTTGCCTGCAAAGAATTCACCCTTCTAGTCACAGGGCAACGAGAGGGATTACAGATTTGAGAAACGTATTACTGGGCCTTACGAAAAGATTTGCTTTATACAGGCTTAACCTCCGTATGACAAAGTTGTGATTGACTTATTGCAACAAATAAACACAGTCTGCTTGCCGTCCGAGTGAATCTGGTTATTTTCCTTGTTTCTCAAATTTTTCTTCGTACATTTTCTCAATGATTTTTTTCTTTCGTGTTTTCTTTTGCGAACAGATTTCGAGTGATTTGTGGTTTAAATGGCTGCGTTTGCCCTAGGGCCGAGATTCAGCGTGCCGAATAAAATGTTGGCATCCTCATTGAAGAAATTGCGTCCTGGAAATAAAGGTAAGCTGTTTACAGAACGCCATGTGGGAAAGAATTTTTTTCATTTTGAATTCTCCTGAAAATTGTATCAGGATCGCATATGATACGAGTGTGTATGTGCAGTCAGAAAGCGCAATCGTATCCGAAGCTGACCACGCATTATACGATTCATCCTCGGGAGAAAGATCCGCGATGGAAGGGTGAGATGGCTGTTCTGCATTCTTCCTTTGAAGATTTTTTGTTGTTGCATTTTATCACTTTTGTACTGTACTGCAATTCGTTGGTTTCTCTTTTAAATTACAGTGCCTTATCTACTTGAGTACCACGCGCTCTAAAGTAAGACCCGCCTCTTGATTTTTTTTTTTTTTAGCTAAAATTTATAAAAAAATATCATCCTTGCATAAGATGCGCATCTCCGTTTTCAGCTCCCAAAATTCATATGAAATTTTAAAAATTACGTGGGGTAAAATCTAAATGCTGCCCACTTGAAAGTTGACTTCAAAGTTGATATTTTATTTTGTGAGACAAATAAATTTAAATAGAATTTTGAAAAATGTATGTGGTGAAAATTTTGAAGTTTAAAAAATTCACTAGAAAATTTCTTACTGACTTATGACGTGCCCCTCATTCTTTGCCCCCCCCCCCCCTGTTTTTGAAGAAAGTGTGCGTGGTACTTCTGTGAATGCTGTCTATAATGTACATTTTTGGTTCCCAAACATAATTAAACTCGGAAATATGAAGATCTCAGGTTATTCAGAACAGGGGGTCTCTCCCTACAACAATCTTGTCAACAATATTCTCATTTTTCTTCTTCTTTTGATCCCATACGGGTATATGCTACTCTTCTTGTGTTATAGGGATTCTCTAGGACTGAATTCTCTCTTCGAGGAATTGTTTCGGGTCCTTTGGATTTTCTTTTAGATTTAGTGCACCTGTAAACTTGGTAATTCGCACACAGGCAATTTACTTCCGCTTTGGAAGTAAAATGATCAAATCACATGTGCAAGCAGAGTAATGTACTGTACCTTGATGGAATCTACAGTGATGTACCATTTTTGTGATTTTATTATACAGTACCTGTACTTTCATTCGCCATCTTCTCAACCTGATGTTTCAAAATTCCGGGCTATCTGAAGAAGACGAGAGAAAGCAGCCAGAAAGAAAACTTGTTAGAGTTGCATTTGATGATATACTGTACCACTGTACCCCCAATAAATTTTCCAGTCGACTTGCAACACCCAGTTTATAACACCCATTGTACGACATTGAGTTCTTTATTATATACTTCTTCGCGAATTAACATGTTCGGGTTGTTCTCAGATGTCGAAATGGAACGAGTGTCGGACGAAGCGGATGTCGTGATCGTTGGTGGTGGGCCAGCCGGAATGGCGGCTGCCATTCGATTGAAGCAACTCGCGAATGATTCCGGGAAAGAATTGAGAGTCTGTTTGGTAGAAAAAGCTGCGGAAATCGGTAAAGCAAAAATCCTCGGGTGTAAAAAAAATGTATTGTGCTCAAAAATTTAAAGGCTCAAGTAAAAGTATAAAAGGAGAACCTTAACTCCCCGACAAATCTGCAGAATATGCTAATGAGTTCACTCATGGTGAATGTGCCTGTCTTCTTCGCAAGGTCATATTGGCGCAGTAACTTTTTGAGCACCCTGTATAATATCTACTGATCTTTCCTAAATAATCTTGAGCAATCAAATCCAGGTGTACACAGCCTGTCTGGAGCTTGTATTGAGACGAAAGCGTTGGACGAGTTGTTGCCGGACTGGAAAGGAATGGAAGGTCACCCGATGCACACGGCAGTGACGGGGGATAAATTTTCCTTCCTCACCAAAAACCGACGCATTCCTGTTCCTATTCTTCCAGGTGCGAAGTTCATTATGCACACGTGCCGTTTATACAAAACTGAGGACTGATAAAAGATGTGATTCACGCTTTGTTGAGCCCTTGAAAACGATATTTCGGAGAGTGGAGAACAGCGATTGTGAATTTAAAAAAAAAAAAAAAAAGTTACTCCATGCGAAACGAAGAGAGAAAATCGTTGTAGAACCCGGAAAACCACCGCAACTCTTCGGCGCCTAGAAAATGGATGGAAATCAATGGCGTCCTGACTCAAAACAACGTATTGACACCCTCTGAAAAATCATTCTTGTCTGACTATCGCCTTTTAAAAGTTCATTGTTTGAATCACGATAGGATTTTCCTGGAAAGATCGACAATGTTGCCTCGCACTTCTCAAATGCCGATCTGTTTTTGCTACAATAATTGGTCAATTCCTCTGTTTTTTCACACGCACGGTCTCCTAGCACAAATCTCATGTTGAAAATTCTCCGGAATGTAAGCGTGTTTGTGGGTCTAGCAGCGCGTGAATCACCCTGTATTATGATCAGTAATTTTAATGCCGTTTTCTAGTTGTTCGAAAAGAGTGACCAGGCCAATTTCTGTGCAAATTTTCTTCGCCGACGTGGAATTTGGTTTAAATTATAATATTCTTTGTAAAAATATATTCGCTCCAGGGATGCCTCTCAATAATCACGGAAATTACATCATTCGAATGGGTCACTTCGTCAAGTGGTTGGGTGACCAGGCTGAAGGACTCGGTGTTGAATTGTATGCTGGATGTGCAGCATCTGAAATTCTCTTCAATGAAGATGGGTCTGTGAAAGGCATTGCCACGAACGACGTCGGCATAGATAAAGATGGTTCTCCGAAGGTAATGGCAACTACCAATTTCTTTCAAGTTCTACGTATCTCCAAACTTTTTAGGACTCGCTGTTTTTGCAAATGACTGACTAACTAACATCATTGGAGATGAACGAAAATTGTCAATTTATTTTTAGCGATTTATTTTAGATACTGAAAATCAAATTTAATTTAAACTTGTCGAGATGATCACGACGAACAACATGAATTCTTAATGAAGTTTGACAGGAAGGATCGTTTCTGTTTATTTAGAAAATACAGTATTCTGTCACAGAAATCGGAAAAAATGTGAAAAACTGCCAAAGAACAAAGCTTCACATTATTAGCATTGAAAATTCTAAGATAGAAATTGTAATGTTTCCAATTTTACCGATACTCGGTGCCATAAAAAAAAGAATATACAGTATTTATGAAAAATATTGATAATGTAGCTCGAAGATTGTGCAGAACCCTAAGAAGTTATTGCAAGTGTTGGGAACAATGCTGAGGCAGTTGATGCAATTTGTGTGTTCATATTATTTCAGAAAATTGTAAATGGTAAGCATCATACATTTATTCCAAGAATCAAATTGGATGTATTTCATTTTCTAACTGTGTGAAATAGGATACCAGTTTTTCATGCTTTTGATGGCAGTTTCTATTTCATTTCTAGACGTTGTAGAAACCCCTCGTATGTGTGAAAACCATTACCGCAATTTTTTGACAACGCGAAGCAATTGATTAACACTATACTATACCGATATCTGAATTCGATCTTCATGTTCTGCGCACAGGATAATTTCGAACGTGGAATGGAGTTGCACGCGAAATGTACAATATTCGCCGAAGGATGCCACGGACATTTAGCGAAGGAATTGTACAAGCGCTTTGATCTGCGCAAAGATTGTTCCCCCCAGTCGTATGCAATAGGACTAAAAGAGCTCTGGGTCGTTGACCCCAACGTCCATGTGCCAGGTTTGGTGGAGCACACCGTTGGCTGGCCAGCTGTAAGTACATTGCCTAAAAATGTGATCATATCCAGTAGAAATTTTGAAATTTTCAAGCAGAATTGTTTCTCACCTCTACTTGCTTTAATTGTCAGCGGAAAAAATTGAAGTTCATTTGATATTTTCCGAGAAAGGTGTCATGTCCTGAGCGCTTCTTCGATAACTAATCCGGAATTCAATTACAGTATTCTTCGTGATTTTTTTTCATGTTGCTTCAGTTGTTTGCCAGAGAAATTATCATTGGGACAACGTATTTAGTGATGAATTGTATGGAAGCAAGTGACCCAATGGTAGGATTGCCGGAATTGTTTTTTTTTCCAACTCGTTAATTCATTTTCCGTCCGACTGACTCGCATTATTTGCTGTGGAGTTCAGAGGTTTCGATTAATTTTCCTTTTGGTGTAAATGCGTTGGTTTGCTAAAGGTGATTTTATGAACCAGATTAAAAAGTTTTTTTTTTTTTTTTCCTTAGCCGAAGAATCAATATTCTGGATCATTCATCTATCATTTGAATGATCCAGCGCAGCCAAATCTCGTTGCCCTTGGATACGCGATCGGTTTGGATTATTCAAATCCTTACACCCACCCTTTTAAGGAATTCCAGACTTGGAAGACTCATCCGCACATTCGACGGCTTCTTGATGGGGGTTCAAGGTAAATCATTCAGATTCTTTGCTTGGTTCAATGGCTTTCCTTCCTTCCCATCGTAAGAAGGGTCTCGTCTATCTGTTTGTTTGCGAGTAGGTCAAGAAAAAAGTCACATGATTATTTTCATCATCCTGTCCGAATGCAACTAATTTACTTTTTTATTTGTTATTTTTTCATTTCCACGTTGAGTCACACACAGGGTGTCTTGATGTGACTCAGCTTGACTCAAATGTGTTTTACTACATGTTTATGGTTCCAGCATGCGGAGGAATGGTGAAAAATCGCATGGTTCTGTACATTGTTATGAAGCAGAATCATTTTGAAAATTTAATTTCGTATGTTCGTATTATGCGGATTTGTGAGGATGTTGTTTTCCTCCAACATTTATTGGAGGAGTCGTTCATCGTAGTCAACTACTGTACTGTATCAGCATTTCTAAGTTCGTTTTTTCGTCTCTTTCGCAAGCATCTGAATTTGAAAACCATCAGGATATACTGTAATATAGTATAGACACTATAGAGGATTGATAAAAGGGATGGAAAAATACGAGATAGGAATACACCGGTGTGCTCAACCGCAGAATTCAGCCAGGCAGTGCGACTATTTCCTCGATTTTATACCGAAACAGCGTTTCAAAATGGATGGTTCATTGAGTCTTCCAAGTTTAAATATCGGTGTAGGTTTAACTCCTGTAAAATAATATGCATATTTATTCGAGTACCACGCACCCATAAGTGAGGCACGCAACGTAGGTTTATGGCCAGGAATCGGCCCAAAAATCTTTCTCCGCACAAGACGTGCACCCTTGTTTCAGCTGATCGAAAATCGTTTTTATTTTATTTATAAAATTATAATGATGAATTTGAACCAAATAATCCCGAAAAAATACTGTACTGTAAAGTGCACGTACCATATGGGGCATTTCAGCAGGATATGGTGCTGAAAAAAATTCCTGGTCATTATTTTGACCTACAGAAATGCAATTATGGCTCGCACCATTTTTTTGAATTTTTTGCTTCCGAAAATGTACGAGGGTTGTTTCATAAGTCTTGCGACTATGAACACAGTTTGGTCTATTAAAATTTTTTTGTTTTTACATACATAACCTCAACACGCGGCAACACTTCAGTGCTATTCAACTTACTCTCCGCCAATTTCAATGGACTTTATCATGCAATAAATCCAATAATCAAAACGGAGGCGCCAGGAAAATTTCAGTCTGAACTTGTTTTTCGTCACTGTTTCGGTCGTTGGATTTATCGCGCGAAAAGTACATTGAAATTGGCGGAGAGTATGTTGAACAGCACTGAAGTGTTGCCGCGTGACGAGGTTATGTGAGTAAAAAAAAATTAATAGACCAAACTGTGTTGGGTCTATTTGAAATATTCGCAAGACTTATGAAACAACCCTCGTATATACGCATACCACGCGCACCCCAATTTGTTTTGCCTTTATTTTCTAAAGAAAAAGTTGGGCGTAGTACTCGGGTCAATACAGTACTGTATTGTAACTGAATCTTACATACTTCAGTACAGTATTTGTGTAACTTTGTGTAAAATATTATACAGGATTGGATACGGTGCTCGTGCGTTGAACGAAGGCGGTTTCCAGGCGATACCGAAATTGACATTCCCCGGTGGTTGTTTGGTGGGATGTAGCCCTGGATTTTTGAACTGCCCGAAAATCAAAGGAACTCACGGAGCGATGAAAAGTGCCATGTTGGCAGCAGAGAGTGTTTATGACGCGATTCAACCGGATGTGAAATCCGATACCGTTGGTAAGAAAAGTTTCGAATTTCGCTATCCCATTACATGTACATCAGTACTTACAATCTTCACTTTCGTTGTGAAGCAAGCGGTAGAAGTGCAGTACAGTATCGAATTTAGGTCCCCCTTTTTCTCAATTTTTGAAGTTCAAAAACTGAAGGGGTGCTTATATTTCCATATTTGAGAAATTTGCGTAGATATGGGTCTATTTCAGGAAATCTTCCTGTTCGTGCCCCCCAGAACAATCGAGCAATTTTTTCTTCAATTATTTTTGGAATTGAAGTTGAAAATATTCGAAAAATTGTCGCTTCCAGGTGTAGGAGTCATTGACTGAAGGGAAAAAGCAAGAATTGTGAGACACCATTTCTCCTTTTCTGGGGAAAAACATAAATTTAATCAGAAATCGTATATTTCTGGAAATTCAGAACACCAGGACAGTAATTGTTTATTTATATTCGCCTAGTGTGGGAATTTTTAATCTTGTGCATGAAAATTTAGTACGGGTGCTTATATTTGCGTGAATACGGTACTTCCTAAGTATTTTTTTACTATTCTTTGTCAAAATACTAGTTCATCCGTGTTCGAATTGCCGGATGCAGTCTTTCGACATTCATGTTCTCAGGTTCACGGCTTAGTTATTTCTTGGGTATTATGATGTTATTTTCAACGTGTGAATTGCTTTGTTGGTAATGCGGTAGGTTTTGAGCTATCATGCTAATTAACGGTCATTATACATTTGCTTTACTTTCACTCTAGTCAAGTTAATTTATTTATTCTAGTCCCTCTTGCGTTAGGTAATATTATGCCATTATTGTGTTGGATAATCTTGGTTGTTCGTTTATTTAAATTTAGTGTGGGTTAATGTTATAATTTCACCGGGACAAGAAAGGAAGAAATTTTCAACAATTGCCCTGCTGGAATAAATATTTTTTTAATCTGAAAGAATATAAAAATTTAGGGATTCCGTTTTTATTCTTGAACTGTCGGTGGATTAGTTTGTTTGGCAAAATAAATGTATGTACAGTACATTACTATAAAGTAGTTGTGCTATATTGAAAATTAGCCTTGTCCCACATTACGAATATACTTGTGATGATTGCAGGTGTGCAACCGATTTCATATGAGGAAAGGATAAAGGATAGTTGGATCTGGAAAGAATTGGAAGGCTGCCGGAACGTGAGGCCTTCTTTTAACAGCGCCTTGGGTCTCTATGGAGGAATCGCGTACACTGGAACAGTGTATTATTTACTCGGCGGAAAGGAGCCCTGGACTTTCAAGCATGAACGTGAGTGATTTTTCATATTTTTTCTTCAATTCATGCTGGAGGATTCTCGGTTATCGATTTACGTTATTTCGGGGTTTTCAACAAATCCAAAAGTTTAAAGGGGAAAAGTATGTGAGAAGTAACATGGCTGAACAGCTATTAAGTTTATTCTCCACTTTGAGTATTTTGTGAGATTAGATTAGAAGATGCCCTTCCGTTTTTCGTGTGCTTCACGAATGGCAAAATGTGTTTTAAATTTCAGACGAGCTTCCGTTGTTTTCAATTTATTCTTCGGAATTGCTGGAGCCTGTTGATTCTACTCGTGTTCTAGTTGCCGTCTTACTGTTTTGAAAACCTTCCAACAAAGATCGAACTTCTTCCATTTGTGCCCTTGAAAAGATTTATTTTGCTGAATTTTCGAAAACCATAATCTCAGACATTGTTTTGGTGGTACTATATTAACTATGAAGATATCGAGTGCGACTCTGAGATCGCACCGAACGTATAATTCCTTCAAATAAGATTGGATCGAAAATACAACGTGATCGAATATGTGATGCGACCTGCTTTTATTTTCGAGTTCGCTTAAGACGAGGTATTCGTGAGTTGGGTGACATTTTTACCTCAATTCTGCTTCTACAGACCCGGATCACGAATCTTTGAAGCCAGCGAAGGAATGCAGTCCCGTGGAATACGCAAAGCCGGATGGAAAGTTGACTTTTGACTTGCTCAGTTCCGTTGCGTTGACCGGAACGAACCATAATGAGCGTCAACCACCGCATTTAACCCTGAAAGACGACAAAGTTCCAGTGGACCGCAATCTGGCAATATATGACGGACCAGAGGGCAGATTTTGTCCTGCAGGTGAGACGGATTTTTGCTTGAAAATGATAAGGTCTCACTTACACGAGTTACTCTTAAACTTCCTGTATTCAAGGAAAACATTTTCTGAAATATTCTACAATTTTTCATGGATCAAAATTATGATGTGTACAATTTTTGAAGGATGAACTACCAAAGACGCTCTGTTACCAATTTTTGTTGAAGAATAAACTTCCAACGGCACAAAGTTGACAGAGCAGAATTTTTTTCTGTTTCAGCAAATTACAAAACAGATAAATGCATGAATATACTTTAATGATGAAATGATTCGCATTCTTCTTTTTTTTTATAGGAGACCTTCTTTACTTATTTTTTTGTCAACAGACTGCTTCAGTTTTAATGAGGGAGATTTCAAGAAACAAAGAATGCGGCGCTTGAAACCCGCGTTCTTTTTTCCTGGTCTTGTCCTAAAATCTTAATCAAGGGTAATTCGCGGCGATTTTCCATCAACTATCAAACATCTCGATTGCAGGTGTCTATGAATATGTACCAAATGAAAGCGGTGACGGTCAACATTTGGTCATCAATGCTCAGAACTGTATACATTGCAAGACGTGTGACATTAAGGATCCCTCGCAGAACATCAATTGGGTCACACCAGAGGGCGGTGGCGGTCCTGCGTACAATGGGATGTGAAGTGGTGCTTCAGCTTTATATTTGAGCCGTTTCTTTTCTCTGACGGGTATATTTCTCTATTGATTTTTCCGTTTTAGCAATCTGTGGTTCGCTGCTCAATCTTGCATTTTAAATGAGACATGAAGACCATTTGACGAGTTCTTTAGTTGTTTGTATTCTTTTGAAAGCGACGGCTTTTGAACAGGTTTTCTCGTGGTGTGGGATTTTTTTTTTTAGTTTGTGTAAGGGGACGGCGATTGATCAACACATTTTGAGGCAAAGCAATTCGTGGGTGTTCGATGTTGCTGATATGAAGGCTGTTTATTGAAGTGCTGATAGTGATCGGGATTCCTTGGTCCTCGAATTTATGGCGATGATGTAATCCGTGGAAAATTATTAGGAAATATAAAATAATTCTGGGTTGCTACGTTCCGCACTTTATTCGGAAATGATCTCCTTGGACTACATTTTGTCGGCGGATTGTCTAAAACTTTACCTCATGCTGAAATTTTTTGTCACATATGATCAAGAATACTACTGTACTATATTTAGATTACAGAAGTATTTTTTTGCATGCTTTTTGTGTCAAAATTTAGAGCTTGTACTGTAGCTTATATTTTTCGTTGATTCCAAAATTATCCTTTAAATCGTAATATTTTTGTGCTACGCGTGTTGAAAGGTGTCCGGAATGGGGTACATCCCCTAAATATCTTCAAGGCGGATAATTCTTTCTTCTTCACGAAATTAGCGAGCTTCAAGGCCGGTGGATAATCTCTTCAAGGATACCAGAGAAGAGACCTTGAGGTAAGCCTGTGTCTCCAGATCACCCAGTCTTGATCATTCGTTAAAAGAAAACAGCTGCGAAGTTGAATAACAATTTTATTTCCAACAAATTCATGAAATAACAAAATGAAAACTAAAAATTGATACGGTAATAACAAACAATCTGAGGTATGGTTCAGTGCAGTAAAAAAAAGAAAAAAAAAAGCCGAAAATTTCAATGATTATCAGGAGCAGCTGCTTTTTTTGCAGCTTTTTGATCTTTCTTCATAACTACAGAGTCTGGTGTACTGTACGCAATGCTCTCAATATAAGAACGGGGGTAGCGCAAATGAAATTTGCTGAACAGCTGACGAATTCTATTTGACTTTTCAATATACTTGGGATTCTTACGGGGAAGTGGACCACCTAACTCCCTGTCAACAAGTTTTGATGTTGCTCTCAACCAAACCCCATACACACTCCTAACAAAATGCCAAAAATTAGGATGAGGCCTTTCAAAATAATTTTTCAGAGCCGCATGCCAGCTTTCAACATGGTTATTTGTTTGAACTTCAACATTGAACCAATCCCAGTACATATGAGGGAACGATTTTGCGGGGTTACCCAAGTTCATCAGCCACACTGGCATAAAACCTAACTCCCTGTCAACAAGTTTTGATGTCATTTTCAACCAAATCCCATACACACTTCTAACAAAATGCCAAAAATTAGGATGAGGCATTTCAAAATAATTTTTCAGAGCTGCATGCCAGCTTTCAACATGGTTACTTGTTCAAACTTCAACATTGAACCAATCCCAGTACATATGAGGGAACGATTTTGCGGGAAGAATATAAAAATGGAAGAATATAAAAACGCTTTCAAAATCACAAACAAGTGTAACTTTAATTGGGATTGGGGGCATAAACCTGGCTGCCATAGCAGTTTGAATTAACCTAAACATAGTCTGGTAACACTTGTAAATCCACTGAAGTCATTGTGGTGCATATATTGTCTTGAAGCACCACATCGCAAGATTCTTGAAATTTTGAAAATCTTTGAATTTTTTGTGCAATAATGGATTATTTCAATGTTGAACTTCCATGGTGGCCACGGTTTTCTTGCTGGTGGCTTCATTTATCTGAAGCAATACATGCTGCATTCCAATGGTGACATTGCTGTATGTTGTGGAAATTGCTTGACAACTGGATGTAGTGCAAAGGGTCACTTGCGAGAAGGGAAGTTTTTCTACAAAGATGGTATGTCTGATGACACTCACTGACATGATCAGCCAGAAATGGAAGAATATAAAATGATATCGCAGGTTAAGTCATTGGTACGTGATTTCAAAAATATCAATCAACCTGTTTTGAAAATTTGTGAAAATGTTCATCAAGAAGTAAGTCATGAACCCGCTTTGCAACATGTTGCATGTTATTATTTCATTTTTTTAATTTATAGATTATTGATGACTGCGGACTCACTGGCGTTGAGAGAAATGAATTTCTTTTTGTTAGAAGTATGCATGGGATTTGGTTGAAAATGACATAACATGTTGCATGTTATTATTTCATTTTTTTAATTTATAGATTATTGATGACTGCGGACGCACTGGCATTGAGAGAAATGAATTTCTTTTTGTTAGAAGTATGTATGGGATTTGGTTGAAAATGACATCAGAAATTGTTGACAGGGAGTTAGGTGGTCCACTTCCCCGTAAGAATCCCAAGTATATTGAAAAGTCAAATAGAATTTGTCAGCTGTTCAGCAAATTTCATTTGCGCGACCCCCGTTCTTATATTGAGAGCATTGCGTACAGTACACCGGACTCCGTAGTTATGAAGAAAGATCAAAAAGCTGCAAAAAGCAGCTGCTGGTGATAATCATTAAAATTTTAAAATTTCATTTGCGCGACCCCCGTTCTTATATTGAGAGCATTGCGTACAGTACACCGGACTCCGTAGTTATGAAGAAAGATCGAAAAGCTGCAAAAAGCAGCTGCTGGTGATAATCATTAAAATTTTCGCGTTTTTTTCTGTTTTTACTGCACTGAACCGTACCTCGGATTGTTTGTTATGACTGTATCAATTTTTAGTTTTCATTTTGTTATTTTATGAATTCGTTTGAAATAAAATTGTTATTTAACTTCGCAGCTGTTTTCTTTGGTCCACACAAAGGATAGGTCGAAAGCTTGGCGCGCGAGATAGGGATTAAGTCATGGGTCAGATGCTCGTCTTGGAAAAACGAGAGGATTAATAAGCTCATTAAGAAGGGCTTTGGGGGATAGGTTGAATTCACGTAGGTCGGATGCTTGTCACCCGTTGAAAGGTGTCCGGAATAGGGTACATCCCCTAAATATCTTCAAGGCAGATAATTCTTTCTTCTTCACGAAATTAGCGAGCTTCAAGGCCGGTGGATAATCTCTTCAAGGATACCAGAGAAGAGACCTTGAGGTAAGCCTGTGTCTCCAGATCACCCAGTCTTGATCATTCGTTAACCTGGTCCAGTTGAGAATTTACTGTTCGTGTGGAATGTCTCGATATATTTATAGTTCGAATGCTGCTGCTTGTCAAATTATATCATTGTATTGATTGACCTATATTTTTTGTGAAAGTGAGAAATTCCGCAGTTGATGAGCATTGAACATCACTCTGATATTTTACTTTAGTCGATGGTTATGCTTCACTTTTTTTGCAGTGCTGTATATTATTTAAAAGATAAGGACGCTACTTTTTTCTCGAAAGGAAATACTGTATATCTGATTTACAGTAAATTTAAAATTTAGTTTTTTTCTCCCAAGAAAATTTCGTCGGAAACCAGGTTTGAAGTGATTATTATTCCATGGAAGGGAGAATAAGGATGGAGCACCGACATTACTAGGAAAGTGATACATAAGAGCGCAGTTCGCAATTTTTCTTAATTTCTTAGAAACAATCTTCTTTCATGATCTATCTGCCGAAATCTCGAAGTTTCGTGTATCCTCGATTCCTTCATTCACATTTACAGGTATCCGACAGAGCCACCCGCATGTCAGTTGCCTTTACGAGTTCGTGCAAGATGATTGAATTCCGTCCACAAGTGATTTTTGTAGTGATACTTATTGCGTGTGAGTTTAGCCTCTGCGCAGCAGCAGCAGAACAAGGAAGCAGTAATTCCTCTTATACCCCTCCGGAGGGAAATGAAATCAACCAAGATGGCGTCGAGAATACAACGAACATTGCTGCGGAATCCGATTCCTTCAAGAGCCTGCGAAGAAACTTATTTGCTGTGCTCGCGAGTTTGCCAAAGGAAGTAGCGAGTAACGATAATGTTGACGAACTTCTGAACTCATTTCAAGATCTTATCAAGGAATACAAGGACCGTGAGTTGGACGAGCTTCAACCTATAGGGTATATACAGCTATTCCTCTTCGTTTTTTGCACGGACACGTTTTTCAAATGTCATGGGTCATTGATTTCAGCGATAAAACGCGACGTGTGCCCTACGGTTCACTACACAAGCGAGCCCACGAACTTATCGACGATACGAATTTGAGCCCCAACACGAGCCAATTCGTCCATCGAGATATATTCTTCACTTTTACCAACAGTTACTCGTCCAATGTATGCTACGAGAAATATGCCAAGAATCACACAGGTTGCCTCCGCGAGTGAGTATAAATACCGCCGTGATTCCTCGAAGCTTTCGATATACAGTACTGTATATCTTAATTTAATTTCAGATCAGGGTTTACGGGATGCGAAAAGATCGTCCGTGGTGTGGAAAAGGAAGATGAGGAGCTGATTGTTGATTTGCACAATGAATACCGATCGAAAATGGCCAAGGGAGAGGTTGTAATCAATGGCACTAGACTGCGACCTGCTGCGGCGATGGCGAAAATGGTGAAAAGCGATTAATTTGATTTTAGTTCAGTATCTGATTGTCTTAAAGCTTTACTCAGGTATGGGATCGAGAACTTGCTTCTTTGGCGCAGGCGTGGGCCGACCAGTGCAATTTCACTACGGATTGTATCGAGTGTAGAAGAACGGGTATGTTTTAACTACTGTGAAATTTCAGCTATACAGTATTTCCATTCCAGTCGTTGAACAGTACAGAAAGAAATTTATCTATGTAAAAATTTGGGAAATTTCTTTATTTCTATTGACTTTTGCATAGTGTGGCAAAAGTTTGATGCGATGTCAGGTAGTCTCGTTGTGTCTCGAACTTCGTGAATGACATTTCGTCGTTATTTAAAATCGTTGTACAGTATAGGAGATGGGTGGTCGGAGATTTGCGAACTCTATTCAAAAAGCTTGGAGTAGAATGTGTTTCATGACCGAAATTTCGCTCCAATGAATGGAGCGGATGAGACATTGTTATTGAACCAACTGCTGGTATTTCTATCGACATGATTTATTCATTAGGTTGGTTACATTGAAAACGTCACCAATGCTGACGTTTCCTCTTCAAAACCTTGACGAGCTTACAAACGTTTTGCGATGCATATCGAATGTAGTATTCACGATTGATCTGTTTAGTTGCTATCAACATAGAAGAGTTCACGAAAAACGAAGAACTAAGTTTTTCTATACTATATTTTCTTTTTTGGATGTACTTCCAGATCGCCTCCGCTTCGTTGGACAAAATGTGGTGCGGTTCAAAGGTTTGAAGTCGGCGCACTATCGTTATGATTGGAGAATGGCTATTGGTGCTTGGGCAGATACGATGAATGCACTGCCTGTTGACACTGATGTGCTTAGCAATTACGAACATGACAACAAGTGGGCTTCTTACACGCAAATGATTTGGGATTACACGTATCTAGTTGGCTGCGGGTTCTCCTATTACGAGGACAAGGAATTCGGCGGATTCACACAGTTCTATGTTTGCAACTACGGGCCGGCGTAAGTTGTGAATAAATTCAGCATCAGTAATTATTTACAAAACTACTCATGTTTCAGTGGAAACGTCGTCGGAGGACAGGTTTACGAATCTGGACCTGGCTGTTCGAATTGCCCGCCGTCGCACAAATGTGTTCTTGAAACCGAGTTGTGCTCTTACGATGAAGAGGACAGTCCGGAAGGTTTCCAAGGCAGTTCTTTATTCTCCTTCCCAGATGATGGAAGTCATTTTGAAGTACAGCTTCTAGACAAGCACAAGCCTATTTACTCTGAGAAGGCCAACAGGTAGGGGTTTGTTCACGTTCGCTGACACATGTGTTGTGTTTAAATTGTGATGATGGGTTCATTGAAATACATTCCATTATTGTGACTGTTTCACTCGGAAATTTATTCATTTTTCGATTATAGCTGAACTAGAATTATTGGTCAGTCCTCAAGCGGAGTGAATTGCAATAATGTCGCATAATGTTGTGTCCGACTAAAATGCTCAGAACTTCCGGGCGCGAAGCAGAATCCGCGATGTTACTTGCACTGGTGGTGGATACCTGAAGCATGCTGGATGCTCTCAAACTGAAAATACTGTACAGATTCCTTTTAACATCTCTCCTGGATTCGTGCTCAAATGGTATGGAGCTATGAAACAGTAATAAATGAGAATGGTAGTACAGCATCACCCTGTTTCTTCGAGAAACCTTACGCATCTTCGCAGCCTACAAATTACAGAAGTTCGGTTTCTTCATTAGTCGGCATCTGATGTTCTTCTGAACTCTTCGCAGCAATAATGTAGTTTCCCAAAAAGAAGATACTGAATTGTATACTGTACATCGAAACGTAAACTATATCACATTACTAAAATAGTGTACTGCTGTACAGTGGTTTTTAGGCGAAGCAGTTTCCAAATACGCGCGCATAATTCCCCGGGCCGCCATGTTAGGCCACTCCCTTGTTTACACCATGAGCCGAGTTCCGCGCGCGCGGGTGATCTGGTTAGGGCGCGCGTTGACGAACAAAAGGCATCCGCGGAGTCGGTACTGTGAAGTGTGTAACGGATTGTGTTTTTGAATGCCGTGCTCGAAGGTCAATTTGCGGTGATGGTGAAAATGAGGCTATACTCGGTGTTGTCCACGAACGGTCATCCTGAAGTCAATTCCTGAGTTTCGGTGCGTTTTGTTGTTCGGTGAATAATCTACTCAGCAAGTGAAGGGTATCCTATAGAACATACTGCTTCATGTCAACCTTCATGTATTTACCTCCCGTCAACAGCATTTGTGTTTTTGATAGCTGCATTGTGATTATTCAGAAGATTTATCCAGAGTTAGCAGCTTGTTGAAGGTACTTTCATCAGCGTTTTTGGATGAATTCGTTAATTTTCTTCTGCGTACAGAAATGCTTTTGGCTATCACGGATTTTCTCCGTGGTGGCAAGATGGGGGAATAGAATACGGCTTCTCACCCTCGCGTGGGTGTCGCCGGTGACCATGCCATCCCAATTGTCTCCAGTGACGCGCTCTCACGCAATCTTCTCCCAGAAAAAGTGGAAGCTGAACACTCATCAACAATGTTCGACTCAACCTGCTGCATCGCAAGTTCCATCCGAGATGCTGGTGTCATTGAGTATCGAAGGTCTTGAGAAGGAGGAACAAGAAGCCTTGAATAGGAAGCGGTCAGCTTGTAGCCTTCGAGTGTCGAAGTCCAACACGGTGACACCGTCAGCAGATTCCCTCGCTTCCTTCACATCTCCAAAGAAAGATGTTACTTTATGCAAGTATTGCGTGTCTCCAATAGCCCCGTCGCTTCCGCAAAAGGTTCTCAAGACTTCGAAGGTGTGTCAGAAGCTGTCGTTTGATGACAGTGGACAAGAAACTCTCCGTGATGCGCCTCGTTCTTCGGCTTTTGATATCATCAAGTTCAGTCCTGCTCTGCAGAAATATTTTGTTGACAACTCTCCTCCGCTGGTTGGCGGTATTACGCCGCCGAAGATCAGCCCTGAAAATGATAAGCTCGGTTCAAATGTGTCTCATCTAAGTGGAGAATTGGAGATATCCGGTTGCACACCTCCTTCAGCGACATCCACACCCGGTAGAAAAAGGACAGCTCACGTATACAGAAACTTGTTTCTTAGTCCTCGAAGAACATCTGCTCGATTGGCTACAAAGGCCGCTTCCTCGACAAACTGTGACAGGCTTCTCGTTGCCCCTCCAAAGCCCATTGAGACTGCTCAAGTCGTCAATCATGATATCATATCCAGACTCTCGCAGACTGGAAACTACAAGGTTGTCTCCTCTTGTTGTTAAAAGCATTCAATGACTCACAAAACGCATTTATTTTCAGATCATTTTGTCGAAGATATTCTCCTACTTAACCGGAGATGACCTATGCGCCGTATCATGTGTTTCAAATGTTTGGTCTCGGAGTGTTCGTGAAGACTTCCCAGCATTCACTCGTCGAAGAGAATTCTTGAGAGTCAAACGCATATGGCTGAATTCTCCTGACATAGTGAGTTGAATCCTAATCTGCTACGCTAACTACTTGTCAAATTATTATTTTTTGTCACCTTAATGCTGCGATGATGTGAAGATGCCAGCCAGTGAGTACCTTAGATGTATGTTTGCCTGAATCGCCGTTCGAAACCCCCTTTTTTTCATTCGCGGTTGAGATTTGCCTATTTTTCTTCGCAGGAGAACAGTAGAATGCTGCGAGGTTATTTGCGATCACCGAGTACTTTAAGGCCTCGAACAACTGAAGAACTGAGAGACTACATGGAGAAAGCTCGGCTGAGCGTTCCATCGTCTGCCCAAAACACATCGAGGCGATCCGGCATTACTCCTTTACACATCTCCAATTTGAGATCGCCGTTGAGAGGGGCAAATACTCATCCGAGAGCACTTCCGTCAAATGAGGCCCGTTTTTGGGAATTCCATAATGTGAGTTTTTACTTTCATAAGAATTTCTGAAGTACTGTAATTCAATACTTCTTGTACAGTTGAACCAGTTGAACCTCGATAACTCGAACCTTCCTATTTCTAAATTTTTTCCAACACCTGTTGAAATTCGAAGCAAAGTATTAGAAACCTCCTTTACTAGACGGCTTCCCCCTTTAAATTTACACTTTTTTAAGGCCTTTTTGCCGTTAGTCGACACCGAAAAGAGAAAATAAATTGAAATGTATTTCGATGCACTTCAAAAGGAACGGGAAGACTAATCTGGCAAATAAACCCTTGCTTTCAACTTCAGCATCCTGTCAACACTTCAATGCCCAGAATATCACCAGTTACAATCTTCGTTTTTCTTGCGCGTGTTTCCCCAGCAGGAAAACTCTCTTAGTCGAACTTCTTAGCTGGTCCCTTGAAGTTCGAATTGAAGATTTTTTACTGTACAGCATTTTCAAGAATGATAGTGGCTTTCTTTATTTTTATGAAGAAGGTTGTTCGATGTACAGAAAAATCCTTTTTAATTCGGTTGACGACATTCTATATACATTATTTCATTTTATAAATCGGAGATGCAATGTCAAAACACAATTTCCAGCAGATTTCAATTCGGAAGCGAATTTAAAAGGTTTAGAATTACCTATTATTCATTTTGATGGTGTTTTCTGTAATTATCATCAAAGCGGGAAAAAATTGGCAAAATTATGGAGTAACCAACTAATTACTGATATCCAGTTTCTGCTTGATGGCGTACGTTCTATCGTGCGCGCAATCCGAATGTTCTGCGAAAGTTTAGAAAATCTTTCGCTGCTGTAATTCGTTGTACTCTTTGCATTCCTTCAGCTTTCGCTGATGGAATCTGAAATTACCAGAAGTGCGGTCGAAGTTGCTCTCATCTTCGGCAAGAGAGAATTCTCGCCTCCGCAAGAAATTCTGACTTGCGAGGTTTTCTTTTCTTCGCAAGTACGATTCAAGAAGTGTACTCAAAAATTGTTGATTAACCTTTACGATCACGCAAAAGCACGAACTGAAAATTTAACACCCGTTCGCTTATACACATTGACCTAAAAAATAAGCACAAAAAATAACTACGAAAGTCTAACCATTTTTCGACGGTAGTCCACTCGTAGACTACGGATGTCCGTGGTGCTCGTCACCAGCTCGAATTCCTCGCGCGGGCATTATGGCTACGTGCACTAAATCTTCCTGCGGTCACACGTTTTGTCCACATTGTCTGACAGAATCGCCGACGAAATGTTGCCGCACGCGTAGCGTTTCCGAAGAGGGTTCTTTGCGTTCGTGGGGATCGGCCCCGTCCATCGGATCTCGCTCGAGTAAACGTAACTTGCGTCGTCTCATGGACAAGTGAACGGTTTTATTTCATTTTTTTCCGTGTACAACTGCTACTCTCGGCGTTCGACTCAAGGCTTGTGAAGATGTTTTATACCTCGCTCCTTGTTTAATGTGCGCTGATTCATATTTTTTTGTATCATTCCCTCGAGCAAGTTGCTGCTGCTGTGTCTTCAGAGTCGCTGGTGTGTTTCCCGGGCTTTCGTGTAATAATGGTTGAGACTGAGAAAGAGATATTAATCTTTAACGTAATACTTTTGAGACTTGCGTGTTTCTTTCGACCTTCCGACAATTTCGTGCCCTGCTTGGATTTAACAGGGTCTCGGTGGATATCATTTTTGAAGCGGATTCGTAGCGCACTTGTTTTTTAGTGGTCGATACATAAACCGGGTCTTCTTGGATTCACTTGCGAAATGTTGATGTTTTCTTCTCATTTCATCTGAGAGTTTAAGGGGTGGTCCGAAAATCTTTCACCAAGTCAGAAAATACCGACTTTCTGAACGTATTCCTAACTTGAAGAATCAGTAAGATCGAAATAGACGCATATTTTAGGGAACCTCTTNTTGTCAAATTGAAGTGGATCCTGAAATCAATTTCACCTATATTTGAATGCTGTTAATCTTCTGGCGATTTGTTTTTAGAACGGATGCATGTTCCCTGAACTTTTTCTTTCTTTTATTTAATGCTCAGATTTTTCGGTTACTGACATTTTCTGAATAATGTGGTGAAGGAATTTTTTGGCAACCGAATACATTCCGAAGAAAGGGTTTTTAGATACTACAAATAATGAACGCTGACTTCCTAAGATGGTATGAAATTGTCGGAAAAGAAGTGAATGTTCTCGTGATCTTAAAATCAATTAATCTACTTGTGATCTACTCTACCAACAGAATGGAAGTGGAAGAACAAAACGGCGGTATGATCCTCTCCCCAGATCATCCGTTCTTGGCCAAATACCAAGCCACTCTATCAGAATTCCTTCGCGCTAACCTAGCCAAGGTCGATCTAGACATAAAGAACCTACAAGTTGCTACGAAAGCCAAGGAAACCGAGTACTTCAACGATCTCGGTGTAAAGTTGTACGACGCCAAGAAGACATTCGACCAACGTCGAGACCGACTGAACGACGTTTCTGTCAAACTCGCGACAGCCATCGAAACTCGCAAACTGAAACAAGATGCGGTTTCTCAATTCCGTTCGGAAGTTGCTCGAGCTTCGCAAATCGTTTCCGAGAACAGAAAGCTCAGTAACGAGCTTGACGACGAGGCGGCTCGTTTGGCAGGCGATGCCAGAGTTCTTGCCGCGCTTCGCAAAGACGTGGACTTGCAAATGGACATTTTGAAGAACGCCGTGCAGAAAACGGAGAAGGACTTGGACTCCAACGAGGAGATGAAGCAGCGTCAAGACTTGTTCGTTGATCGTCTCGAGCAAGAAGTGTTGAAACGTGAGAGAAGGAAGGAGTACCTCTTTCAGAAGCTGAATGAAAGCAAGGATGATATGTCTTCTCTGGAGACTGAACTCAAGCGTTTGAATGCTGTCGTTGAAGAGAATAAGAAAGGTGTGGATGCAGCGGAAACTGGTTGGAGGAATGCTGTATCTAAAGCTGCTACTCGTCAAGACAATTATGCTAGGTAAAACTTCTGCGTTACTCCACCTATTAAATATGCACATGAACTTTCAGTCACTCGAAGAAAAGTCCACTCGAGTACCCCGCGCGCTTGAAAAACCCAAAATTGAGAGGAAAAAAGGGGGTTGCGTGTCATGAAAGTTTTTTTTTACATTTTTCGAAAAGTGTTCTAAATGTAGGTGCATATTATGATATGCTTAATTTTAATGGCAAGTGTTGGACCAATCTCATCAGGAAGACCAATTTTATTGAAGGCGATTGAAAATTAATTGAATGTAGATTCAATTCATGTCATTGAAATAATTGTTCTTATTTTTGAAATAATGCAGTGTTGGAGTTACAGAAAATGGGACGCACGTCTTATTCGGTGAGAACATTTTTTCAAAATTTTGGACTGGAAAATACGGTTGCGCGTCCTATTCGAGGGTGCGTGGCTCTCGAGTAAATACGGGAAATATTTTGTAGAACATAACCTTTACCGAATAATTTCTGTCGAAAAGCCTTTCGGAAAGAGCTGTGCAAATCTAAAATCTTGGGGATTTTCCCCTAGCCTTCCCTTATATAACAGCAAACTATCGTGAAACTTTCAGCGCCTCCCGTTCGATGTAGACCAGAGGAAGATTCATCTCTTGCGAAGGAACGATTGAATATTTTTCCCGGGACTTTTTAAAGCAGGATTATCCTCTTCATTGACGTGATGTAATTTTTGTGAACGATTCTTTTCTTCATAGATTAAATGAGAATCTGAACAAGCTACGAAGTGAAGCAACAGTCACGCAGAATGCGATCCTGGCCACTCGTCGTCTAGCCATGAAGGAAATGGAAGAGCACGAACGACTCACTGACGTTAAACGGGACTTGGACACACAGAATGCTCGAGTGAGCGCAGTAATGTCTCAGCATTTGCGAGAAATCGACGAACTGAATTCGGAATCCGGAGAAAAACTAAACTTTGCTGGAGAAATCACGTCTTGTTTGGAATCTGAAACTGCGCGCAACTCGGCTCTCGTAGTTCAACGGGACGCTGTATTCGCCGAACTACAAAAGGTCAAAGCGAAGAGGGAGGAAGTTGAGGCGGAAATTGTGGCCAACTTGCGTGTTTCGGAAGCCGGCAAAAATGCCGTGAAGCATTTCAACCGATTAAAGGCCGAACTTCGCGATGTTTCGCGCAATCTTGAAGCTCAAGTCGCCGATTTGGAGAATACAATCGCCGCCGGCGATTTGGCAATAGCTAGTGCCAACGTTGAGATCTCGAATCTGAAATCATCCTTGAATCTCCAAACGGAAGACGTGAGAAAACGTAGCGATTGTCTCAAGAGGTAAAAAATTTTAGCAAACATTTTTTCTTTTTCGGCGTTTTATCTTTTCTGTATATTTCAGAGTTGTTCGGGAATTGAAGTCACAGGATGATTTGCTTGTCAAAAAGCATAGTAAAGTTGATCAATTGTCAAAGAAACTTGCTGCGCTCACTGGAGCGGTTGAAATGACGAAAGAATTGGAGGAAGGGGAGCTACTTCAGCGTTCAATCAATGGTGGGCTCAACTTTCAAAAAATATCCCGATTCATCTATTGCGAACCATTGAAGAAAAATACCACAGGATGTTCGACATTTTTTCACGACGTGTTCTCCACCGTCTTGAAAATATTTTTAAGCTTTTAATTTTCACAACCGCAGAAGCATCCCGCAGCTGACGATTGCAGAATCTTTTTCTTCCCATTTCAAATACGATAGCTCTGGCTTTATTCAATTCGCCAAGTCTAAGTGATATAGGTTTAGGACATCAGTCGAGACGATTCGACTCACTCATGAGGACACTTCGAGAAATTAAAACTTGCCTTCATTTGTTTTATGTCATCGACTTCGGAGTATTACTTGATTATACTCGATTATCAATTCTCGTCTTTTTCTTACAGCCCTGAAGGAGGAAGTAAACGAAGCTAGAAATACGGAAAAACTCATTCAGAGAACCTGGCTGAAGCTGCAACACGAGTCCCTAGAACTGAATCGTCGTCGTACGAGTACCGAAAAAGAAATCTCGGATCTTGAAGACAAATCTGCACTGATGTCTGAAAAATACTCACACTTGGCCATCGAGCTGGAAACTGAGCGCCGCGATGTTCTTTTCATCCGCAAGACTATTCGAGATTTGCGCAACGCAGTCACTCAGTTGACTAATGAATTGAGCAAGGTCGAGGAATCGCGGCTGTCTTTTGAAAGAGAAACCGAATTGAAAGAGCTGGAGTTGTCCGGCAAAATGAAAGAAATCGATGCGGAGATTGTCACGAAAAGGAGCGAAATCCAGGATGGATTGCAAGCGCTTGGGGAACTGACGGCGCAGATTGTGGAAGCTGAAGCCATCACTTCTGCCTGGGATCGAAAGTATCATATGTGTAAGGATTTCAAAGACGTTGCTGCGGAAGAAGACTCGGAAAATGGTGAGTATTGTCGATTTTTGTCTTGGTTCAACGATCGCTTCAATATCTGCTGATTTTGTTGAAAGGTGAACGATAAATCCTTTAAAAAATCGAGAACTAAGGGTTGATCGATGCGCAAGTGAACATGATGATTAATTTCTTGGCCTTAATATCTTCGCTCTTGAACGATTCGCATTTTTATTTCGTTCGAAGGTACATAGCGAAGTGTGCGGCGAAACCTCTTCCCCATTCGGATAAGTTCAAAACTTCTTTTGACGCCCAAAGAAAGATCGAAGAACAGTTCTTTTTTTTTTTTTTTTCGAATCTTGTTTAACGAAGTTGATTTTCCTGGAAATAAACTATTGACGTAAACACGGCCATTGTAGCTCAAACCGAAGTCGATGACATAAAACAAATGAAGGCAAGTTTTAATTTCTCGAAGTGTCCTCATGAGTGAGTCGAATCGTCTCGACTGATGTCCTAAACCTATATCACTTAGACTTGGCGAATTGAATAAAGGTCTGCATCACTGCTTTTTGATACGTCATTTCATACGACAGGTTCTCTTTCAATTCTGGCTTCGTGACACGATTTTGTTGAACTTAAAAATTCCAGGAAACCACATGAGGTAAATTCAAATTCTCATCTGAGCGCAATACAAAATGAATGTATCACAGGCCGTGATTTTCTAATTGTCGTGTATCGAGAAATTATCCTTTTTTATTGTGAAATAATATGGAAAATTACCGTAGTATTAAATCATGACCGTTTCGTAAGCGTCGATTTCTGCGCAAACTTCCTACCCAAGTACAGTTCCTGATGGGGAAAGTTAGTTCCCAGCTTCAGACGCCTAGAACGCGATTGTACTTGAAATCACAAACGATGACTGTTGTTGAAACGGGATAAAAAAAATTGTATACCTCATACTCTAAGTACCGGGGTGTAAACAAACATCTCTGTATTTTTGATGAAGGTACCAATAAATATACCAATTTGTTTTTTCCTCAGGTGAAATGGCGTTGAGAAGAGCAGAGTTGAATCGTCTGATCCACGAAGCTGAAATGATCCGTCAGCGTCGAGAGCAGTTGACTCAAAAACTGGAGAATTGCGTCCATCGCCGTCAGCACCTGTGCGACGAGGCTTCCGCTCGTAGCGTTCATCCCCCGAAATCATTATCTGCCATTGCTCGTCGACGAATCAAAGAACTCGACACAGCTGCTGCAGAAACCCAAAAGAAGGCCAAAGCCGTCGGTGTTCAAATCCGTAAATTGATATTGAAGCGAGATTCACTTGAAGCCGAGGCGACGGTGGTAAGTTGATACGATGCTGAATTTTCCAGCGAATATTTGCCAACCTTTTTGCGATAGTTAGAGTAAATTAACGATTGGAATGTATTCTACGGTACTTTGAATCAACTATGTCGATCGTTGAGTTCAAATGGTCTTCCGAAAATTGATCTTTATTTTTCGGCCAACCTATTTTTCCATGTACGTTGGTTAATGGACCAGTTCCAGTCGATCGTTATCCGAAACGCCCATTAACCAAGTAATTTCAATGTAATGTAATTTCTATTCCAAATTGCTTCTGGACTACTTAAAGAAGTTATCCAAGTAGATAATGTAAGAGCAGCATGGGATGCCGAATCTATTCAAAATTCCAAGGCTATTTCCTTCATAGATTTCTCGATGAAATAATGCATAAAAAAAAATTCATGTTCTTCATGAAATAGGGCGAAAAATTAAGGAAAAAATTCCTCAGCCTTGTCAAAAATATTAAACCCTTCATACTATATTGATTAAATTTTGGTGTCAATTCGATTTCCTCGTTCGAAATCACTGAAAAGCAGGTCCTCTTCAAAATAAATGTGTATGACGACACATCTCTTTCAACCCCGAGTATCGTGGAGATAATCAATCGAATGAAAAGATGGTGAAATGGTTTTCCATTCACATCTATGTTCCTTCGGGAACATTTTCATTCCTCTAATTTGTAGGAGCTTGAATTAAAGGAATCAGTAAATACTGGACAATATTTCTTAGTCATCCACGCAGTTACGTTTTTCTTTGATGGACTCAGGCTTGAAATCAAAATGGAATCGAACTAATTGTTATTCTTTTAGGTCAAGAAGGAAGCTGACAGTTCAAAATCCGCAGTTCTTGCGCTGAAGACC